>JAODUG010000016.1:1211450-1224498 GCA_027564795.1 Aphredoderus sayanus | reverse complement strand
TCTCTCTCTCTCCTCCACCTTCCCTTCCTCTCTCACCCATCTTCCTCCCCCTCTCTGCATGAACACATATGTTCCAAAATAGCCTGCCATTTCTAATAGCTTCATCATTTACCAGGACCCATTTAGCCCGGGTGGCTCCAGTTCTGACAGTGCAGGTCGGCCCAAAGTGAGACAGACAAAATGGCCGAGCAGATGGAAATCCATCCCACCCATAATGATGCAATTAACACTGTGGAGAAGACCCCTGTCAGTGCACAGGAAAGCCTTTCCCCTGTGCGGCTTGCACATGCATGCTCTCGCCCACCCAAGGGGGTGGAGGATTGGGTCAGTAAAATGATGCCGTTGAGGTTGGCTGATATGCGCAAACAACAACAACAACAACAACAAAAGCACATGTACACGCGCGGTTGCTCTGCTGAGGCTCCATCACACCAGCCTCCCATGTCCCCAATGGCGACACTGGGGGCCTGCACCACTAGGCTAGCACTGCGGCTAATCCTATCAGTGTATTAATTACTAATGATGAGCTGATGGCACAAAGCCCCACTAGCTACCAAGCTAACTCCCCGGCAGACTTAATGAAATGCCAGCACTGATCTGATGAAGGGGCTCCGACCCCACTTAAATTGCATTAGCCCAGAGACAGACTGAACTTTGGAGGCAATTAACTGGATTCCAAGCACAGAGGAAAAGTGGAGATGAGAAGTGTGGTGGAAAGCAAAAGGACAATGAGAGGTGTGAAAAGCATGGGATGATGGGAAGGAGGAAAATACAAGTTGTGGTGGGGGGTTAAATACAAAGGCACTGAGGGATGATGTAAAACTAATGATAAACTAAAATGACATTAGCTTCTCCTGTGTCACAGAAGTTCAAACTAAATTGTGATGATTAGAACATCTCCACCTCTATTTAGGGGTCACCTGCCAGTTCTGCCCATTTCTTATAGAGGTAGGGTCCCTGCCTCTTTAACAGCATCCCACAATTTTGCACAGCTTTTAACTCCTTTACAAAAATAAAGTTATTACTGTTATCACCCCAAAGTAGCCCAATTATATCCTTTGCCAACATTAGGTTGCCTTGGTAACAGGTGTTCTTGGGTCCCAAAATGCTCTGCTACAAAGCCACTCTGCGACAGATCTGGCAAACTCCCACCTTTATTTTGTGTTCAAAGCGATGACACATTGACTAAAAATATCAAGCACATGTATTTACCGTGTGTAAAAGAAGGAAAAAAAAGTATACAGAAGACACGCAGACAAAAATCTCATGGGCTGGAGCTCTTATGATTGTTTATTAAAAAACATGTTCATTTCATTTCTCATAGGACACAAAGTAATCTATTTGTGATGCATAGAAACAGTAACCAAGTTACACACTCCCTCGTGTCAACCACATTACATTTAATTGACATCAGCTAGTTGAGTGCGTGTGTGTGTGTGTGTGTGTGTGTGTGTGTCTGTCCAATACACCTCGTCATGTCAAGTACATTAAAGCTTATTAAAATCACCTTTAATTCTGCGCTGTGTCCGTTTATGATGGTGTCTTTCTGGTCACATCACATCTTATTAGCCTCACCTTTGTGTGGCTGGGGAGCTTATTAGTGGAGCCATCCTCAGCAGCATTGGCGCTATAGGTGAACCAGGGGCGGTAGGAGGGTGTGGGAGAAGTGTGGGAGAAGAGCGGGACTGCACGTACAGAGGGGGAGAGCAAGGGAGAGGTTGAGGGAGAGGGAGAGAGAGAGAGAGAGACGTGTGGGAGTAGAGAAGCACTGAGAGGGCGAGAGAAAGACTGAAAAAGCACGCTAGCCAGGAGTCTCTCCAGTCCCTGCTACCTTAGGGATGATGAACAGCGGCATTATCGCGGCTGCCAAAACAAAAGTCTCAGGGCCACGGCAGAGCAGCGGAGCACATCCACTCTGATAGCGCTGTGTGACACAAACAAACACATCCAGGCCTATGCCAGCGCTATCATTTCACAACACATCTTGAAAACCAGTCTCATATAACACACCATAATCCCTTTTCAGACAAATACAGATTAAAAGGCATAGCATGACGATTCATGAGCCTCGGATGAGAACATAAAGACTAAATGCAAAAAAGGCTAGCATAATACTGATAGTATTACTCTGTCTGACAAAGCTAAAAATTAAATATTCCGATATTGAATATTCCAGCACATTATAGTATTTCACACTAGCAAAGATCACAAGAATGGACTATTGTCCACTTTGAAATCCAGCGTCTTGATGAAATCAGTTACACATCCTTTAGTCATAGGGATACTTGACGGTGTCATGACCTAAAAGCCAAGACTCCACTGATCTCTGGCAAATAGGCCTCCTGCAGAGACCACAGATTGGCCCAGCGGTGGCCAAATGAGAATGTCACGATGGATGACATGTACCGTGACCTCCGTAAGGTGACTGACTGGTACAGAGTGGAAACAAACTCCTGTCCCTGTCACTCCCCCCCGCATGGCTGGAAAGGAACCCCGGGAGTATGGCATAGCAAAGATGTTGAGATAATTAGACCATCTAGATGGGTAGGCCACAATGTTAAGATATAGGTATTACACAATTTCATACATATTTAACCCTCTTGTTGTCCTCTGGGTAAAGCTGACCCATCCTCTTTGTGCCAGATAGAAGGCGCCAATTCTAATTCTACATCTTACACATACATATGATGTATATGTAAGCCATCAAAACATAAGCAGGTGGCACCATCTGCTGGCAAAAGAAAGTAGTGCGTTTGAAACCCGAGGGCAACAGGGTTAAAACCTACAGTTTTAGGGCAGGATATTGTTGTTTCCGTCATTAATCAAACAGAATCTTGTTTCTACTGATCTTAAGTTGCTTTGGATGCAAGCCCCATATTTACAGTAGCTCCAAAAACGTATTAAGAAGATAACAGAAAGGCCTTTGCATTATTATCTCTGCTCTTAGCCATTTCAAGAGGTAAAAGGATTGTGGCGATATAGTTAGTATGAGAGGCCAGTGCTCCATTAGCTCAGGAGTATGGACAGATAACACCTTACACCCTCTGCGCTCACACATTGACGGTGGAGGGAGTTGACAGGGAGAAGGGCTGGAGAACCATTTTAACACAGCGCAACTCAATATTCATGGCTCTTTGGAGTGGCTTGAAATAAAAGGTTGTAGAGACCTGAAAAATGGCAAATTGCTCTTCACACCAGAAAAGACTGTTATATCAACTTGTACCGTTCACTTGCTGTTTCCCCTCCAAGAGTTACCCTGACAAAGAATCCATGAACTAGACAATCCCGCACTGAACGTAAGTGGCTTGGGTCTTGTCCCAAATTTTAATCAGCTTACTGCGCTCTGAGGCTCCTCATATTTACAGAGGGAGAAAGGATTCACGGAAGTGTGTGTTTGTAATTCATTATCAGCAATCCTTCTATTTCCGCCCAACATAATGTCCTTATGTGAATCTTTGTGCCGAGAGCAGCGAGCACTATTCTTCCATCCGTTTTAATAAACAGGAGCCCCATCTTTCGCTCTCTCCATTATGGCCTTAACACCTGACAAATCAGAGCAACTGGCGTCTGCAGCACCGCAGAAATGTTTGCAGGTGAGCACTTGTGATTGGATGAAGTCAGCAGTCAATTATCCTAAATGAAAAGCGTAAATACTTCCTTGCTTTTGTCCTATCCTGCCAGCACCCTTTTCATCAAAGCATCGCATAAGCAGCCTGGATGACAATCCCAAGAAAACCCACAACGTTACTGAAACCGGCTCTTTTGTTTTTGCACTAAATCCCTTGGCTAGTGAGTTGTCACAAAAGTTATTGACTGATAGCCCTGGCTGCTACAGTAGCTTGAAGTTGAAGCCAAAACGTCCTTGGCCATCAAGAAAGGGATCTGCATTACACCCCGTATTGATCGTGTTCCAGGAACTTCAATAACCTCGCCAAGTTCAGAGAAAGCTTCAGGCGTGACTATCCCCACAGCACTGCACTCCAGCTAACCAGTAGGGGGTTCCTACCTGGAGTGTACTATGCCTTGTCATTCCCTTGAAGGCTTTCTTGTTGACATTGGGGGGGGGAGGGAAGAAGATATGCTTGCCCGTTCAGCAAAACACATTTTGTTCCTTGCTGTGTCCTTGCTTATTTTATGACAAAACAGGTTGTGTGTGTGTGTGTGTGCACTTAATAAAAAAGAGAATCTGTAACCATCTGCTTGTTGTGTTCAGATAACATACACACATACAGACAAACACACAAACAGCAACAGAACAGCAAACACAGAATGAACAGGCAACTGTAAGCCAGCAACATGCTGTCTGTTACTGTCAAACATCAACTGGTAAAATCTTTGCTAAACTTGATATCAAATCCATCCTACCATAAGCTAGGGAAAACAACTTTATTGGTATGAGCTTGCCAACAAGTTAAATAATCTATATTTGCTGAATTCAGCATTTCCCCAAACATACGGTATGTTGTGAAGCCTGACACAGCGTTTTATTATTAAAGTATGATTACATTTCTGCCAATAATGTCTAATATGCAATACAATAGACATATATATCACATATATTTTGAGGTAGCTGACATGGCATGTGTGCAATTATAAGAAACCATGAAATCAGAAACAAAATTGAGCAGTGCAACTGAAACCATTGCCTGGCTCTGGAAAGAAGAAGAAAAAAAGAAAAGAAAAAAAGAAAAGAAAAAAGAAACATCACAAACCATGCATATTGAACAGACCAAACTAAAAGCGCACATTCCCAGAGCTGTAGTGTACTGGAACACCAGAGCAAGGATGAATCAACATGTAAATCCATCGGTCTCGCACAATATCGCGCATTCGATGCGGCTTCTGAGGTGACACTTGCCCAGCCTGAATTCTCTCCCCTCCCAAAACGGCTCTGTGCCGTCGATGCAGTGTGGGGTGGTGGGCCGATGGCGAGGGTGGAGGGTGTTCAGACGGCAAAGCCTTTCTTGACACGGTCGATATGCTAGATTTCACCGCTACATGTAAATATGACAGTGCCTTGGAGAGCGGAATAAATGTGACGCGTTGATTAAAATGTTGGGCTACACCGACGTAGCGATGTCGGTGCTTCACATCCAATTAAAAGCGATCATTGTCTTCTGGCGCCTTCCTGGCAGTTCAATTCGTCTCGTTTTCACTCGACTGACAAACCGAGAGAGCAGCCTGCATATTTAAGCCCCCTTTGTATATTCAATATCTCTGGCTGGAGCATAACACCTCTCCTTCGTCTTGGTTAATCACTGCCGATGAGATGATTTATTTATTAAGCCCAGAGTTAGGCTCAGCGATATGCACCATTATCTATCTGGAGGAACACAGCAGAGAAAAGGCGAGAGGGGAAAAGACCATACAAAAAATACAATCTTCTAGTATTAACCACAGTAGCACCTCAAGCTAAACCTCATCTTAGCATTTATTTCAAAATAACTTTTGTTTTGGAGCCCATTTAGAATATACTCCAAGCATATGTTCTATGGTGTGATATGCAGAGGTTTATAGTTATGTGACTGGTCATTCGAGACTAGCGAGAAACGTCATTTATAGTATTAGTGTGCTCAATATGGCCAAATTGCAAGCGGTCAGCGTCTCTGCATTGAAATGCTGCAGAATGCGCATATGGGGAGCTAATTAACCGCCTCCCGCGCCTCATAACTGAACACCCGGCGAGGTCAAAGGGTTCTGGGAGCTGATAGCATGGCGACGTGCCATGCCAAATGCACATCAATTAATATACAGTAGCACCACTGTGCGGGGGGGGCTTATGAACCGTGATCTTATATGATCTATGGTCCCCATTCAGCTGATGAATCAGTGGCTACCTTCTCATTAAGTCTTAGAAGAACCGGGATATCTGCCACCGTGGATTGTGTCCTGTCATCTGTTCTAGCAGGAGGATGTCACGATCAAGCTGTCACACCGGCGGGGCTCACTTGTGTTCCGGCCTGTGAAGTGTGACACTGCGGTGTCGCCAGCTCCAAACAATAAACGGAAGTCACACGCGAAACGTCACGAACGCGGAGATTGCGGTCGGTGCCGCTGATTCCTCGGAATCGGAATGAGTTGCTTTGAAGCAGCACCGCATGGAGGACAGGGAGGAAAGGATACACCACAGATACAGGCAGCAAGCAGTAGCCTGGCAAGAAGTGGTGCACACGTACAGTACAATGTATATACAGTACAGGTGTGAAGAACCAGCAGCTTTATTCACACACACACAAACACCAAGAGCCCCTTTTGAGAAAATGCATAAACAAAGAAATATTAGATGCTTTCATACTAACAACTGCGATGCTGGCTTCACCCACGCTCTCAGGCTTTGAATCAATACAGTGCGTCTAATCTCCATGTACTGCCCATTCTGTACCCGCTGGCCTCTAACTCGCATATCAGTGCGTAATGACTCCCAGTAAAGACCTTATGACTGGTACTTCCTGTCAGCTCATGTCCATTTGCTCTCATGTCAAGTGGCTATGTCAGTCTTTGCCTACTCATCAAAACGAGGGGAAACATTTGCCAGGCATGAATAGTGTACTTTACACACACACTACTGAATGCGCACACATGCATGTACATACAGTACATACATGGAGTACATACATATAGTATACTATATATATATATATATATATACACACACAAACACAGATAGCAGTTATAAACTTGAAAACAGTTTAAAAAATGTTTTAATTTAAACTTAAATAAAAAAAGACCGCAAATCCCTCCAAAAATAAAGTGCATGTGGCTGACACTCATCTCTACTGCTCCACCAACTACACTCACAGAATCAAACCAAGAACTTTAGGCTAACTTATTTGCTGTTTATCAAAGAAAACACTGAAGGAAGCCGGCAACATGTGCATAATGAAGCGCTCTCAAAATAGCCAAACGTGCTATCTGCTAAATCTGCTTTCTCATTGTTAATCTGCAACTACCCAGTACTAAGAAGAGTGGAGGAAATGGGTGAAAGGGAATGTTGAATTTCTGTGGGGGGGAGGGGGGGGTGGAGGATAATGAGATTAAGAAGGAAATTACAAGGAGCGAGAGGACTATGCACAAGGTACAGAGAGAATGAGAGACAGTATTAAAAGATACAGCAAGCAAGATGCTGAGAGAAAGGTATGGAGAATGGGAAATGGAAAGGGGGAGAGAGAGGAGCAATGGATCGAGGGAGAGAGCGATGGACGAGAGGCTTTCATAAAGATACAATCAGCCAGGAAATAATAACACGACTGAGTGAATAAGAAAACCTCATTTCACATAATGAGTATTCTAATCAAGAGATTACATTATCGCACATCGCGGAGACGGGGGAGCGAGGAGCCCCTGGCAACTGGGTGTTGGCAGTGGTCACATGCTGCGGAACAGCTTAATGTGCTCTGCCGCTGTGCCGGTACAGCTGAACTATTACAGCACATGCCCACGCATGAACATACGCCTGCATATCCACGCACGCACGCACGCACACAGCCAAGTAAGTATTAAATGCAAAACAGGGCCGACATTCACAGATTTACAAAAGGTCCCTGCTAATTAGGGTTTCCTGCTAAGGAACTCTCTCTGAAAAGTCTGCAAAAGACTGGAGCTGGATTGCTTAAACGATTATTAGATTAATTGTTTTACATTTTAATTTAAGCCCCATGCCGTTCTTCCTACATGACGGCATTCCACATAACAGGAAAACATCAAATAATGACGTCTACAGTAATTTAAATGGCTTCATTTGTACTTTTTTCTAAATTAGTATGTTAAGTCATAGCATTAGACTAAAACTATAGCATTTTTGGAAGTTTGGCTTTTGTAGAATAATAGAAAAGGCTTGCGACAAGCAACTTGGCAACATATTGTGTTTAGAAACAACATGTAGCCAAGGACTTCTCAAATGATTCAATATAAATCTGAAACTGACAACAGAAAGAAGAATAACTGCACTGCATTCTGCATTCACATGACGGTGATTTTGTAGCTTGTTGTAGCAAAATAGCTTTTTAGCCATCACTTGGCATGTCCCTACTGTTGCAGGTGGGTGGGAGCGCCCGACCTGTGGGTCAAAGGGTACTTTGTGTCTGCCTTGCTACATGCATGGGCTAAACAAACTTAAAACAGATATTATCAATGAATGGTGTTTTCGTGTCTCAAACTCAGAATTGCAACTCACCTAGCTTTGCGTTCATGCATTCAATAAAACTCCGAAAAGATTAATACTGTACAACCTCAAAAACATGCTCCCACCGGTTTTTTTAAATTTTTTTTATTGTTTAATGCAGAATATGTCCTGGTAAATGCATGCAGCATAACAAGCATGCAGTTTATCCTCCATTTTCAATCACCAAGAAGAGGGAGGGGCATCAGATGCACACACATACAGTATATCCTCTGATTGTCTAGTCTCTAGTTGCTACACTGTGACACTGAACATTTTAATACAATTTTACTTTGGTCAACTTTCCCAGCCGCCAAGTTGGCGGGGCTTTAGTTGCCGGCCATTTTTTTGCTCACTGTCAACCCATTTCTGTCTGGCGCTCATTGAAATAAATGAAACTTTGTAGCTGGTTGCCGCTTGCAGTGTGAGAGTGCGGTATGCCACTGATATGTACAGTAGGGAGATCATTATCTGGGGAAATGAATTATGGCAACGCACCAAATGCTGGTAGGTTTCTTAACATGCCTGGTGATGTGTGATTTTCTACTACTGCTCTAACAGGTGAGCAGTCATTATTTCAGTGTTCTGTTAGAAAACTGATTTTTTTAAGATTAATGAGCCATTGCAACCAGCAGATTTAAACATATCGCCCTGGTTATTATAAGTGTATGGATCGCTCATTTATGTTCTTTTGAAAATGACACAGCTGAGAAACACAAAAGGGTCTCTCCCTCTCTCTCCTGCTCTCTCCCTCTCTCTCCCCCTCTCTCCCTCTCTCCCTCTGAAACAACAACTAGCTGTGTGTCAAGTTTAAAGGAAGTGAACAGTCTTGTAAGCCATCACTGAGAAACATGAGCAGTGATTCACAACAACGACGGAGGCTAAACTCATTAAAACAAGTTTGAGGGAAACACACGAGCAGCAGGTCCAGTAAGGTTCCCCTGGGCTATTTACCAAACACACACACACACATATTTGTATTGTCACTAGTGTCGATTCTAGCGCGGGCGGTCCCCGCTGGGGAGCGCCATAGGTCAGCTCAACAGCTGCTCGCCTCCTCAACCAATCAAACGAGTGGGCAAGGCGTAAACAACGGGCGTAAACACACGCCAATTAAAGGAGCTAAAATTAAACAGAGCAATCAAGCCTCTCGCGATTTAAGCGTTTCTTGCTGACAGATCGAAAGTCATCCATCCATCATGTCAACCGCTGGTTTCCCTTCTGATTAATTTACTGTGCGAGATGTTGATTAATGCACATTTTCAGAGTAAACTAGTGTGATGAAAATTAATCAAGCAAAAGTACTTGTATGGTATTCAAATAAATAAATAAATAAATAAATAAATAAATAACCTTGCTATATATTATGAATTGAATATAAACACAAGCACAGCTCAGGGTGAGCTTCAACAGCGAGGTATAGTGTTGTCATTCACTCCAGTGCTCTGTAATAATAAAGCAAATGGACCATGGACACTGTCAGAATAGAAGACTGTACTACATAGTTTCTTTGTCTGGGTATCTAGCTTGTTCAATTCACTATAGGGGATCAATAAAGGCTTTAATAATCTACTGATATCATTGCTCCGCTGCTGACCTGTAGAACAGCCTGGATCTTGGCCAAGACGTCAGCCTGTTCGTACAGCTTGATGCCCTCCTCGTGTGCCCCACCGGGAGACTGGACCACGATGTGCTGCAGGTGGGACAGCACCACACTGTGGGCCTGGGCCACCGCCTTGAACTTGTCAAACAGCAGCTCCAGCAGTTCCAGGAGCAGCCTGCAGAGGGAGCCACAGAAAGTGGCAGAGAGAAAAGACAAGGGCACAGCGGGACAGGAAGAAGAAAGGAGAGAAAGATAAATCAAAATCAGATTGTAGAGTGTGAATGACAGAGAGTGAAAAACTATTTTAAATGTTTATTATACTATTAAATCCCAGCCATATTTTCCCCTAAAGCAACTCCTGAAAGTATTTTTATTCTTTGCACTATACAGCAAAAATACTCAACACTCACTTCACTTCACAACGGTGGCTTTTTTAAATGAGTATACCATCCAATTGAACTTCTATCATTCATTAGTTGTAAATGGAACTGGCTGAAAGAGAAAGCATAGCCATAACAACACTGACCTTCTGCCTGACTTGAGTGCTAGCTTTAGGACTGACCACTCATATTCACCTAATCCATGATAATGTGTTCATATGGCTTTTTCAGTCTAGCACTTCACTGCAGAGGTTTAAACTACACAAGGACAAAGCTTTCAAAGAAATGAGGGTATATTGGTTATATTAGTTGTCTGGATGTTCCAGGCATGGCAAGTGTACACTTCATTTTATTGGAAGTACTACAGATAAGAGTACTTTTAATTAAATATAGCTCAATTGTTTGCGCAGCATTTTTTCATTTGTAGCTTTAACTTAATTTTGACGGTATCATGTCCTCTACCTTTATGACTCAATCAATGCCTCTCTAAACTCCCTTTGTGCGCCCTTAAGGGTTAAGGGTAATGTTCAGATCATATTACATGGCTTTCTCCCTCCAGCTGTAACTGAGTAAGCAGCAATAATAGGAAAACAAACATACAAAATATCATTATGGGAAAACACATTATCTACAGCAAGATTCCAGCTAAAACAGTTTATATACATTTTATATAATATTGGCAAGTCGGGGTCCCCAACGCAGGCAAACCTCACAGCCAGCTGTTTCTCAAAACAATTAAGGGCATCTGTGAGTATGTAAACGTCCACCAGGACTAGCAAAAACATCTGGTGCAGGTTTGTATTCAGGACGGATGGGGGGCGGACTGAGAAGACTACTAAATGCAGAGAAGGAGACCTGTTGTAGGAAATACAGTGCAATGTGTCTCAATGTGGGCACATTTGGATTCATGGACACCCTTCCTTGTTTTGGCAGAACAACAATTTCCACGGGTCTACATATTACGGGTCACAAAGCACTAAGCGGTTTACGCATCTAATATTGTTTGTCAAGTGAAGCCAGGCACTTGGAGAGGTACGTGAGCAATATCTGCTATTGTACATTTCCTTGGCATTGTTGCTAGCCTCCACAAGTGTGTCCGCAGCGTATACAAACCGTGGAAGTCAGTGTATGTCAAAAACGAACACCACGTTTTAGTCAGAACTGGCTGTATACGGTAAATCTAGTGATGAACACAACACAAAACAAAAAAAGCCTCCTTGTCTTATCGGCTACTAACATTCAGACATGTACTGTATTTGTCCATCCCTTGGCTCGCGATTCAAACCAGCTACCTTCCTAATAAATATTACACCCCCGCCTCTGTTAACCAGCGAGCACTTCTCTCTCTCACATCGACTGGAGGTGGAAACAGTCCAAAGCTAAGCTCTAATAAAAAATACAAAAAGGTGATGCCACTGCCCACAGTGTCTGCTATACAGGAGGAGCATCCGAGCTCGCACCGCATCAACGTCAAGTCGATAACAAATCGCCACCTATTTGAAAGCGTTACGAGGGAGGAAGGCGTGCTTAAAGTTTTGGGAGGGGGGCCAAGGTTTTTGTTGGCAAGATATATAAAAGGTAAGAGCGGAGATGAATGTTTCAGCGGGGGGCATTTGGTTTGCCGTCTGTCACTCGGCTGGCAGTCGCAGGGAGTAAATGTTATGAATGGAGAGCGAAGGGGCACAAATCACCGTGAGCTATAGTGCGGTGAATAGGAGGTGTTCATGGGGAAGGCGAGAGGAGCTGTGAAATGACACAGCCTGAGCATCGCAGAGTTGCGGTGGGTGAAATGTCTCATTTCTCACTCCTCTCTCCCCCTGCCTCTCTCAACCTTCACACATGGACAACGACACTCATGAGCAAACACTAGGCCTGCATGTGCATGCACACACACATCCACATGTTTTATGTCTCTGACCTTGTCACCTCTTTCTTCTCTCCAGCTCAATCTTAGCTAAGAAGCTACCGCCCACCCCACCTGTCCCAACCCCCACCAGGTGAGAAGTCTGTGCTTGCTACTCATTATCTCTCAGTGGAGGCCATCCTAATCCATCTCCTCTGTTCTCTCAGGCTTCACTCCTCATTTCCTCTCAGGATCGAAACCTCCAGACACCTGGTTGATGAGCAGTGGGAAGGTGTGTGTGTGTGTGTGTGTGTGTGTAGACAGTGGTCAACCAGCAAGGGACCGACTAAGTGTGTACAGTACGTGTGCATGAGGGAGAAGGAACGTTTTAAGGTTGAAACCAAAATGATCCTGTAGGTACTGTGAATAATGCTTTGTGTTGGCATTAGCTTATTTTGTAGTATGTGGATGGGCTTTACTACTGTATTAGGACAACTGAAGTAGGAACGATACTGTATTACAATGTGAGTTTTAAGTCTCCAAGTTTATTCATCAAATACACAGAGTCAGCAGTATTACTGTATGTGGATACGTTGCTACTGTATTTTGTGCTTCATAATGCACCAGACTCTCAATCAGCAACAGGTCAGGGCTGTGGACAGGCCAATCTAGCATACGCACTCTACGCATATGCAGGCATGCACTTTAAACTCTTACGCATGCAATCCACACAAAATGTGATTTTGCGTTGTCCTACTGTAAAATGCAGTGATGTTCCTGGAGAAGAGCACATCTGGACGGGTGCATACATCATGTTGCTCCAACATATGTATACACATCTTTGTGCATTAACAGATGTGCAATTGACCCATGCCGTTGAAAATTACCCCTTTACAATGACATTTGGATAGTTTCCTCTTTAGCCTATAGAACATGATGGCTTTTTGACATTATTTGCAGTGTTAACTTCATCTGAGATAGACAGTGCAGTACAGGCTGAATATAAGTTACAAATCACCCCTTACTTTTTCTATTTGCATTTTTCATGCATTCCCAACGTTTTC
>JAODUG010000016.1:1198745-1211350 GCA_027564795.1 Aphredoderus sayanus | reverse complement strand
TATATATAACTTGCTCAATATCTGTGCTCCTGTCACAGTGACTGAATGTTCAGTGTATTTGCGTGTTTTGATGATTGTATTAGCGTGACCTACTTCACCTACATTCATATCAAACCAGCTGCAGCAGTACACACCCACCCAGTGCAATGATGTATCACCCAAGAAGGAACACTGGCACATGGTGCCAAGGGAAATGTTCTCATTATGTGTTGTTGTGTTGGTTGTGTTTTTTGTTTTTTCTTCATCGACGGACAGACAGACAGACATGTGAGGACAAACAGGCGTTCAAACCCACACACACACGAGCACACACACACACACACAGGCCACTGCTGGGGTCAGGCTATAAATGTTCCGCGCCAGTGTTGGTGTGTTTCGGTTTTGATGTCCTCCATGTGAAAGACACACGCTGTTAGCTGTGAGCACCGAGCTCACGCTCTTCCAGCTAGTGTGGGGAGGGGGTTCATTCTCTCTCACCCCTCCTCTGTGTATGCGTGTGTGTGTGTTCTGCTGTCCCTGAAAATGACACCAACGCCACCGTTTCCCCCGTCACGCCAGACTGCGCGTAGCCCTCTTCAGAACGGCTGCTCTCTGGGTCCGACAGCCCCCCTGCTGATGGTGCGTGCAGCCGGCGAGTGTGTCCGAGGAAGGATGCGGTGGCCTTATTTGATGTTTTTTGTATTGCGCTTTTAATGTGAAACTCTCAATTCCAAGGAGCTTCCTCCCCGTGGGATAGTCCGATGCCCCGCTTAGTGGACATGAAATTGGAGCCTCTCCTAGTCCAGCTCCTCGCTCGCTCACGCACGCACGCACACACACACACACACACAGACTCGCTTGTGTTGGTCCCCTCAGGGCTGACATGAATGCAGGGCTGGAGCAAGGTCCCTGTGCCTGGGAGGTGCATTGTCCTACAGTCACGTTGTGGGGTAACTGTGGCCTTGGCTGGGTGGTTAAAAGGCAGATGCTCTCTGGGTTGCCCTTGCACATCAGCATGCATGCATACATGCTTAAGACGAGACACGTGTGCGCATGTATGTGCTTCGCCTGAATGTGTTCTCTTAGCTTAACGTAGAGTGACGGAATTCCTTGTTCATGTATTGTTGCAATGATTGTACATGCTTACCAGCAGTGTGTTGGGTTTGTTGTCTGTTTAGAATGGTTCTGTACAATGCTCCTCCTTTTTGGTGCAATTAAACCTGCACCCCCACTTTCTGCTCCACTTGCCAGCACTGACCTAACCCAAGTCAGTGACTTCTCTCGGTAATAGGAAGAGCATTGGTCTGTACAGTTCATGTGTTCAGGCTGGATGCCACCCACTGAAGCCAAAGTGATGTATCGATGAATTTGATTGTTTTTCAGAGCCCCACCCCCAAACACACACACACACACACACACACACACACACACACACACACACTCTTACAGTTGCGATGTTAATGCCTTCCTTGAAGCGTCTCTACTGTATTATACATCTACTGTATAAGGTGTGTGTGTGTGTGTGTAAGTGAGAGCAGCACTGCTAAAACGTGATGAGATATCCCGCTAACACAGGCACTATTGACCCCTGGCAATGGCCATCCATCAACCGTGTTGGCCCCCAGTCAATATCCTTTACACCGCTATGTCAACAAATCACACCTTCACACCTATGAGAACAACAAGAGGGGCAGGAGGAGGGAGGGGAGGCACAGCAGCAGAACAAGGAGAGATTAAAGGAGACATCGTACGATGAATTAGAGATTATCTGGAATTAAGAATGCCCAATCGAACCTGGGAAGCATATGGGATGAGCCAGGAATGGAAAGTAAAAGGGTGAGAGAAGAGCGGAAAAGATACGCTGTCATGTAGCGGCGAACAATGGTCTGGCGCCAAAGGATAAGAGAGAGCTAGCGAGCATGGGAGGGAGCAGTGACTGAATGAAGAGCAGCGTGCCACACTTCCTATCGATTTTGCATGCCGCCATTTACATGACAAATGTTCTGGGTTTCCACACCGCCCTTGTTCCCAATAATGTGGCCCGTTTTTGTATTTCTTTATTTGTATTGGCTAATGAGACGGTCAACGCTGGGCACCACAAGGCTTCGTGTGCGTTGGCGTTCTTGGAAAAAGCGATGCGCTGTTAACAGTTGTGTGTGACCGGGAGACATGGCCTGTGCGTGTGCGATGGTGGATCAATGGCAGCCACATTGCTCGCTGTCTTACTGTGCAGCAAATGGCTGGAGATCTGCAGGGGGTGTCGTTTGTTTGGACTGTTTTAATAACTCTTCCTTTTCTTGCCCCGTCTCCTAGCAATCTCCCCCCCCTCCCCCCCGAAACCTTTCCTTCTGTCCTCGCTTTGTTTTTTCCCATCTGTTTTTTTTTTCTTCATCTTTCATCATCTCTCTCTCTCTTTCTCTCTCTCTCTCTCTCTCTCTCTGTCTCTCTATTTCTCAGCCTGCTCCCTCTCTTGAACGCCCGCCTCGGGCTTCTTTCACACAGTGACACGCGAGAGGGAGGGCGAGAGAGGGTGAGAGAAAGTGAGAAAGAGACAGAAAAGAGGGAGAGAATAAATGTGTGATATATATTACACGTCCGTTCCAATCCAACATGGCCATTCATCAGAGGGTTTCCAGTGACAGGCCATCGCCAGCTCCACACCCCTCAGCAGGCTGCCTGTGGCCCAGCAGCTTTCTCCTCAGTGGGGGGGAGAGGGGGGCCCGGCCACCAAATAGCCCCTGAAAAACAATATCTATATATTTATTACATTTTCACTCAATACCTGCCGCGCTGTAAAACAATCTCATATTTAACAATCAACTCAACCGCACTTTTTTTTTTTTTTTTACATCCCCACCACACCACCTCAGTTTCTTATTTCTTTCTTTATTTCTCCTCTTCAGCATTTTTGAGTGCCTTTTTATTTTTATATTTTTTTTTTTGTCCTCTCCGTGTCTCACTTTCATTTTTTGTGTGACTTTTCTGTGTGTGTGTGTGTATGTGGGGTTTATTTTTTCCACTTTCGATCTCTTTCTTTTCGCATTGTGTATCGATGAAATTGGATTTTGCTGCTCTCCCACAGGGGACAATCGCAGCAGCAATTGCAATCTGAAAGTTGCACAGCATTCTGGGAGGAGGAAATACAGAGGGAAAGGATGATGGCAGCAAAAAACACATAATGACTTCTATCCCCATACTCTCCCTGCATCTTCATCGCGCTCCTTTCCCCTCACTTCCTCTTTTTCACATCTCTCTCTCTCTCTCTCTGTCCCTCCCTCCCTCCCTCTCTCTCCCTCTCTCCATCCCTCCCTCCCTCTCTCCCTCTCCCTCCTTCTCTCTCCCTCCCTCTCTAACTCCCTCCCTCTCCCTCCCTCTCTCTCTCTCTCTCTCTCTCTCTCTCTCTCACTCTCCCTCCCTCCCGCCCTCCCTCTCTCCCTCCCTCTCTCTCTCTCTCGCTCTCTCTCTCTCTCTGTCTCTGTGTACCCCTGACTTGCTCAATCACTGCGGTATATCTGCCACTGCCAGTCTTTCAGCAGGAGACACGGTGACCCATAGCGAGGACATGACTGTATGGGCCGCTGTTGAATTATGAGGTCTGATATGAGAGCTCACGCTAGCATGAGAAGGAATGCGCAGCAATGTTGTGTGAATGTTAGGCTTGCTGCTCTGTCACTCTCTCTCCCTTCTCATTTCTAACAAACAGGAAGGAGTGGGAGCAATGATGTAGTATACACGCTTGAGATTTAATGAGCATGTTTGTCAGCATATAAGACCTCCATTAAGTACTATCTGCTTTTATTCATAAAACATATACGCACACTCACTGTCTCTCACACTGACTGCTGAATAGACTAATAGACATGATGGAGCATGTACAACACATTAGTATAGGAAGCACACACACACACACACATACAGTCAATTAAAATCTGTAGGTTTTTAGCCTGTAAGATATTTTTTGATGCAAAACCATTTCTAGCGACTGTAGGGTGAATTTTCTTCACTAATTAGTAGATATGAAGATACTGCAGCAAGCACTTAAATTATAACAATTATTATTAAACTTTTGAGTGTATACCTCACGGTAAGACACACATGAAGTGTTACACATCAGTGTAAGGCATGTAATGCAACATAGTATGGCATAATAGCTTAAAGTGGTAGGTAGTTTTGCCCTCTAGCTTCTAATCATAGTGTTAAACGCACATAAACCACAACATAACTGTATCAGTCAATTGGAAGAGCTGCTAGCAATGGCTAGCAGCTTTTGTCACTCTCTGGCATTCTGCGTTGCCCTTCCCGTTTTAACTGGAGCAGGGACTCCTGCACCGTCAACACTACACCTGTGCAGTGCTAGTGTAGTGCCGTAATGGCGTGTCTGTCTGCATGCTGCAGCCACAGTCGCCCCCCGCTAGCGCCACAGAGCCGCAGTGGCAGCAGTGATGGGGTTTCTCACTGCTCCGGGCCTTCTGCTCCGCACCAGATAAGAGAGCGGAGCCGTCAGCGCGTGGAATAATTTGTTTTACTCATTAAAAACGGTGAGATTTTTTTTTCTCTCGCTCTCCCTGTCTCTCTAAATTGCACAGAAGTCTCTGTCAGGGTGTAGCGTCTATCTCCTCCATATCACTGGAATCCATTAGCCATAATGACTTCATTTGTCTATGACACCCCCACCAACGTTTTTGTTTGTCTCCGGATGAGCTAAAAAACACTATGGGGAAATAAATGGGGTAAACAAGTGGAAAATGATTGTGCTTACGGTACCTGGCCTGCTCTACATGTAGGCATGAGCTTCACCATTCCCTTGCCATGGAGCCCAGCCCATAATTAACACAAATCAACGAGCTAGTTGAAGTCGAGCGGGTTTGTGTCCCCCGTCCCCAAAATAGTTCTTTCTCTGTGTTCAGCGGGCTAATAGCAGGTCAGGAGTGCTCTTTACATCAGTTTGGAGAAACGGAACAAAATCACAATTTGGGACCTCTCAGTAATCACGCGACAACAGCCCCCACAAATTACCTAATCTGGCGGCCGTGTGCGTGCATGCGCCTGGTCCGTCCACCTGTGTGTGTGCGTGCGCGGGCGTTAATACATCTCCGCGTGCCAGCAGCAACGGCTCCTGCAATCACTGTCATGGGTGGCCTTTTGTGCTCTTGGTTGGATTAGAGCACTGATTAGCGGCAGCTCTGCCATTTAGGCAGGTTTCATTACCATGTAGTTAATATTCTAAACAGACAGACAACACGCTTCCTCTCGCCCTCTTCCTCTCTCTCCGTATCCCCTGTAATAGAACCCTGCCTCAACTTTCTTTGACTTAATCTGCTGATAACCTTCTCCGTTGTCCGTCGGTAATACAGTAGAAACCTCACGTTCGGTCGGGAATTGGGGGAGGGTCATGCGGACTGTGCATGCCCTGCATAAAACCCTTAATCCATATTGCTATTGGCCCGTGAGACAATTAGAAGTGTCCGTCCAACTTTCTATCAATCGCTCTGTCAGCGGTGTCATGTCCCATCTCCTTCCAACTCTATAACACGCAAGCATTGATCTGCTCTGCCGCTCTGTTCATTCCCATTGATCTGCTCCCATCCATGATGAATGGATCTCCTAATAGGATGTTCAGGGGAAGCAGGCAGGACTGGCCGCCACACGCCACTCTGTGTATCAGATGGGTCTGTGCTCGCAGCACTGACGTGTACTGTGCGTTTGGTTTATTACGTCGGAGACAGTTGTGGTCTGGTCCGTGTTATTCCATATGCTCTTCACGTAATACCTTCACCAGGCTAACGGGCCACTTTGGTTATGCTGCATTACTTTCCAAAAGGTAACTTTCTTACAATCCATTAATAATCAGTGACAGTTTGAGCTAACCTTTTCCGCAAAGCAATGTCAGGTAGCTCTGGGTTAAAGAAAGGTGAGCCCCTTTGCTGAAGTTGTAAAACCTCACTCAACCCACAAAGCCCCGGGCTGTAAAGTTGCAGGGCCGGGTGCTTGTGAAAGCCATTCTAGATCCTATGAGAACTGAGTGGACTGTTTCCAGAACTTTTTAGAAACAGGCTAATTCTGCTCAGATGTTGAAGGTATACTTTACATTATATGGAAATACACTGCCTGCAACTAATGCTAATGATACTAGATTATGTGCACTCCACCACTTAAAGCTGGCAAAGATTGCACGTGAACTAAACATCCAAACAAATACACTCTCCCTTTAGTGGTCCGGCCCCCAAATTGGCCATGGCTGCAATAGTGTTGTATGGTGCGGTCTGCACCACTTCTATTGTGTTCCTATTTACAGAGCCAGGGCTGTGTAAGAATTATTTTCAGCGAAACACACAAGTGCATTGGATTAGAATCGCTTACTTCACCTTTTAAATATGGCTTTCAGAATTGTAGACCTGTTCTGTCATCTGGAGCACCAATGCTGAAGGTCAATAAAAGGCAGCTTCCCAGAGCACTATAAACCTTCCCCAAGCTGTTATATGGCTGCGTTTGAGGAGGTAATGCAGGTTGAGTGGTCGCCCTGCATGCTGGTTTGCTATAGGTCACTAGGGAGTTGAGACTGGTCGACTGTAGGTTGTCGACGGCGACCTGATTGACCCTGCAGGATTGCTGCCTGCTATTACAGAAGCTTACTGGGAAGGGCAAACATGCCACACACACCCACATACGTACACCCACACCGAGGCTCTCAATAAATGGACTGACGTAGCCTATACATTTTCCATGTGTACAACCCACCTACAAGCAGAGACGCAATCACTTGCAGGCTGCACACTCCAAGCCATGCAGCCCACACATATCACCAAGTCAGCCCCCTTCCAGTTTGTTTAGCAATGGCACAGCCATTTCAAGAAATGAACTTTTGCCATACTAATAAAGCCATGCCCTCAATTTCCCCCTCCATAAAGTTGAAATGGAGTTTGTGAGATGAGGCAAGGTGTTGTTCTCTTGCCTGCACCATCAGTAGGCCTGTATGCTATCAGATGGAAAGGGAATTGACTTGTGTCTTCGAAATTCCTCAACTTAAATAGAAAGAAGACATATAGAGTTGGTTTGATTTTCCTCATTGCTCATTTTGTTCTCTCTCTTTCTCTCACCCTCCAGAGTGCTCAATTCTACAAGGTCACTACAGAGAACTATCACAAGGCAGCAGACCAAGTCAGTGCCAAGTACAAGTAAGTTTAAAAGGTTGTACTAAGCACTACAAATACTGTACATGCACAATATCAGTAACATTGTAAATGTTTGTCTAAAGTGTAAAGCATCTAAATATAAAAGCCCATCCTAGACATTAAAAACAGCATCAAATGATACATGTGCATAGTGTGTTAAACTGCCTCACGTGGTTGTGTTACAGTAATGGCATAATAGCTAGTAGAGAAGTACATTTGTATAATTAAGGCTTTCAGTGTGCTGTCCGAATTCATCAGTATTACATGTGACTTTAGACACTTCATACATGACATCAGTTGAGATATAACTGCGACTCTGAAAGGTCTGCTTCTGTCCATAGACAAATCAAATATCATGTTATTCTCTGCAGAGACTTAAAAGTAGGCTACTCTTCTTGTTTACATTTTACCACCCCCAACTCCAGACATAAATCAAAGACCTTTAAATAAGATCCAAGTCCAGGTCTTCAGTACACCTTGCTGCTAATGCTACCATTCGAATAATTATATTAACAGAGGAGGCTGTATTAACCTGTCAATGATGTAGCACATTAGCATAGCCCACACATACAGCACATGTAACTAAATAGGAGTCGCAAGTGGGTTCCATCTGTTTTCTTAATAAGAAGCCATTAGGCTCCATTGTAATGTTGGGAAAGTGGATGAGGAGTCCACGGGAGGTGGGGCAAGACTGGGCTCTTGCTCTGTGGTCTTCTCTGGGGAGACTAGCATAATTGCGTTAGCTTGTCATTAGCCAGCGCTAACGCTGGGATCATTGTCTCCCTCAGAAATGCTGGAAACTGATTAGCCTCGCCCACCGGGGTTTAAGCACTAGACTCGAGGAAGCTAGAGCTGAGACTTCCCAAATCACATTAAAGGGGGAAAAAATATATACTGGAATAGCATTAGTGCGACATGACAGCGCTAACTGCTAGCGAACGCCAGGCTAACGCGCTGGTAGTCATGTGACACTAGCCTTCATACAGAGAGCTGCGATTGGTTGATTGGATTACGGGAGGTGCATTAGCAAGCCTGTGATTGGATTAGAATGACGAGGAGGCAGGGAAGGAGGGAGTTTTTGTAGTGCTAATAAAATAGCAGGAGATTCTGGTGTTGCAAGACTTTGGTAGGTAGGGAGAGGGGCGGGGGGGTTGTAAGATCTGAATAGAGGGTAATTGGATTTCTTTGGGTGTGTTCAGGGCCATCCTCGTTTGTGTGCTACTTCTGTTTATCTGTACTGATTTGTTTAGTATCAGATTTTGAACATGCTGCATTTTCGTAAAGGTGTTTGTGTATGTGTGTCTGTTCATTGTGTAGCATATTGTTGCTCCAGGCAATATTTGTGTACAGTAAATTCAACCTAATTGATGTCCTGAGATGGTAAAGTGCATTTCCCTATATCAGTTCTACAGTCTGTCTCTCTCTCTTCCCCCCCCCCCCCTCCCTCTCCTGACAGAAAGCCCAGGAGAGATAAGATCATATCTATCCTCTGTTGAATAATAAGAGGAGATATTTTGTCTCATAGCCTTTTGATTTTCCCCAAGTTGAAAATGTCCTCCAGAGATAAAATGGCAAACACTGGGCCAAGTCCATACTTGATAGAATTACCATGAGTTTGATATGTTAATGAGAGACTCATTAAAATAACTTCATTTCCGTGTCAATGGTAAGAAAGGGGTTATATTCTCAAGTCTCTAAGGTCCGGTTGATATTCCTATTAATGTCAAGGAGGCGTTTCTTGAAGTGGATCAGTCAGTGGACTGTAATGTTGTTATGTGGTAGGTACATGATTGTGTCTAAATGGGTTGTACCTTACTGCCATCTTTATTCAGTATCATGCCTTTACACCTTGTTTTGGTAAAAAGGATGTGGGGAATGTCATGTGTTGTAGGTAAACATACAGGACATTTTAAGTTTAAACTATAGTGCGCTGTCAATTATATAATTTCTTGTAGTGTAATGTGTAGTTGAAGCTGAAATCGGTTTTAGAAAACACTGAAAAAACAACACAACCTGTTAAGCTGCATATACCCAAAAGAGGGATGTATTTTGTGTGTGTGTAGTTTGTTGTTTGCGTACTGATGCAGCTGCTCCCTGACGATTTCCTGCAGTATTCCTGCCAGACAACTCAGAGAATGATGGAGGTCTCCCAGCCGGAACATTGCCGCATCACTGTGACCTCATTACGCCCACACACGCACGCACACACGAACAAACCCACAGCACACGCACGCACACACGAACAAACGCACGCACGCACGCACACACACAAACAAACGTGCGCGCACACACACACACACACAAACCAGAAATGTGCTCTCACACATACAAAAGACATAAATGCAGTAAACCTGTCTTCAAAGCTTTTGTCACACACCTACCTCAGGCTGGTTAAAGTTACGGCTATAAAAAAAGCTGCGAATTTCTGAGGAAAACACAGCTTTTCTTCAACAGTCATTTCTTCAGATGACGCATATTATATTGGAATATAGTGTAATGCCTGAGGTAAAATATGTGTTCCTTGATATAATGAGATAAAGAACATTAAAGTTATGAGGGGAAAAAAATAATGTACGCCATTAACTGTCAACTGAATATTGCCTCTGATGAATACAATGATGAATACAATTTAGGGTGTATGTTCTTCCACATAGAAGCGAATAATCCTTGAGAACATTGCCTGTACAGCACCTCAATAAACAAACGTACAGTAGACAGGTTTTTATTCGCTAATGCAGCGACAACATTCCAGGTGCCAAAGGTTTGAGTCATCTTTTATTCATAACTGCCTGCGATGTGGCTGTGCTGTGCCACCCAGCCAAGGCACGTGCTGCCGGTTTTATCAGCTACCAATTTCAAAAGCAACATGTTTATTCAACTCTGACACACTGTCACAGCGTCCGGTCCTGAATGTATGACCTTTACCGCACTACACGCGTGTCTACCTGTTGGCGTGTGTGTGTGTGTGTGGGTGTGTGCACGCACGTGCGCCAGTGACCCAGTGGGGCTTTAGCCTCAAATGCAGTCTGACAGGCGTGGAGCAGAATGATAGATGTGAGATTAGCTAGAAAGATGGAAGCGGAGGGGTATAAAAAAAGAGAAGAGTGTTAGCGCAGGCATACAGGCTTGCTGTCAGCTGTAACCTTTGGTAGGGGCTGGGGGCTGCTTTGATGAAGACGGTCACTCCTTGTTTATCCAGGCCCCCCCCCCCTCCCCCACAGAGCTGGGGATTGAACCAGGAAGGTTACACAGTGGTAAAGGCTGGGTTTGACATGGCCATCCAATAATAAAGGGCCGAGCCCTCTTCCCCTAACCTCACGGGGGGTTCCTCTGCGTCTCGGGAGACCCAGCCCGACGTTTTCGCCTCCGCCGTGACATTTGTCATCCGATCAGCAGGGGCGAGGTGGGGGGGGGCTCCGGTGTGTCCTGTGTCCCACGGCGAGGACAGCGGTTTAACGTCAGTGTCTTGTCTTTCTTCACACTGCACTGGCATGTTGTTTTACTCCCTATCTTTTTGAATGCAGTTGAAAAGGTACTGAATGTACATACGGTACCACGCAGTATTCAGGAGCAGTTAGCCGTCTGTTAACGTACGCAACCCAGCAGTTGTTGGCTGCCACACCACCAAATCATATTTATTCATTACTGGTGTGTATTCATATTCATCCCTCCTTGATCTATGGGATGTCCATGAAGTGTACTTCATGCACACAGCTTTCAGTATGCCACAGCTATGACTGCTGCTCTGAATCCACTGTGATGTGAGGGTTAACCAGCCACTGGAGCTAGGCAACCCTGTCTGACCCAGGGACAAGATGGTGGCCCCCACAGCAGCCAGACGTCGATAACCGATTTTAAAAGCTCCTCTTGGCTTTAAGAGCTTCCCTTCGCCGGTCCTGATAAGAACATGCACATCTTGTGACATGTGTGGGCATATATACACACACAGGCATAAAGGCTTTTAGTGGCTGAATTAGTTACTTTAAAGCATTGTAAATGGCTGGAAAGACCACTTTTGTTGCCTCCTCTTATTATTTTATGTATTTGTTTTTTTTGACTGCCAACTGGTTTTTGCCAGTTCCAGAGCTAAAGACAATCTTTATTACCCCCTCCCTCCCAGTATATCTAAAGAACATCTTCTGTGTGTGTGTGTGTGCGTGCGCGCGCCAAGGGGTCAATAATGGCTCTGCCCATCTTTTCATTTTCCCTCGTTCCCCTTCATCTGTCCAGGGGTGCACTTAGGGCCAGCGCTTCCTCTTTGTTTACGTCTGTCTGTCTGCTGCCCCGCGTCCCCGTGGCCTACTCTCTGGTGTCTATGATAGATCCCTCCGTGGTGGGGGTCACCGGGGTCACTCGGGTCCTTTCTTAAGAATCGGTGGGAGGGGAAGCGCCTTGTCATTTTTCTCTCTAACTGAGTCATTTGTATTTATTTTGCGGCCCACCCCATCCCATCCTCAGGCCTGTCTTAACTACGAGGGAACATGAGGGCTTTTTAAGAGGGAACTTGCATCCACCCCTTAACCCTATTAATCCCTAAGTGGACCCAAATGATGATAAATAGACAATGTGGCCAGTGAGAACTCAATCTGGGGTAATCCATACCGTCAGTGTTACACGTGTGTGTGTGTGTGTCCACATGTCATCCTTTATTCAGTGTCCATTTTCAAGTTGTATTATGACGGATGAAGGTGAGTGTGTCTGTACACTTTGTCCGGCTAGCCAGGCATAAGGCATCCTTAACAGAGATCTATGGAGCTCATTTTTAGCTCGCGACGTTCTGTCCGCCGGTACGCTTGTATGAAAAATGGATTAGCGGCCTGGTGGCGCTGTCCAGCGCGTGCATATTGTATGAAGACCCCATAATCATTCTCTATATGCCCTTCGTCTTACAGTCCATGTGGTCCTTGAAGAATGTGCTGATTTGAGCTTTGGATTGTATTAGCTGCTCTAGGGGTGGCTTGGGAGAGAAGGGGGGGGCAAGCAGGTCACCTGCTCTGCATTACTACATGTTAAATGAGACGCATTCACCTGCTCCTCTCCCTTTTGTTCCACACACACTTACACCTGCTCACCCTCCTGTGTGCTCCCTTCTTTGCCTTCTCTCACCCTTTCAATTCGTTTGAAAGAGCGTTCTCATCTCAATGCAAGGTCTCCTCTCTCTCTCTCTCCCTCTCTCCTTCTCTCTCTCTCTCTCCCTCCCTCCCTCTCTTTCTCTCTCTCTCTATCTTTCTCTCTCTCTCTCTCTCTGTCTCCCTCCCCCCCCCATCCCCTCTCTCTCTCTCTCTCTCTTATATTGTCTCTCAATGCTTACATAGTTATAGCTGCTGTACATTGTATTGTCATGTGTCAGACGGAGACAGTCTAATGAAGGGCACTTCTAGAGTTCTCCACTAGAGTTCTCCACTAGAGTTCTCCACTAGTGTTCTCCACTAGTGTTCTCCACTAGAGTTCTCC
>JAODUG010000016.1:1186435-1197468 GCA_027564795.1 Aphredoderus sayanus | reverse complement strand
AAAATGAGAGTTTTATTAAATTTATTTGTCAGCATGAGAGGAAAAGGGTTGCTGAATAAAAGATGGCTGCTCTGGGAAGAGGTTCAGAAGTATTTATGTGTTGGGGGCTGTGAGGCTTGGCCTCAGGACCATAATATATGTGTGCTGCGCATGGAACCAAATGGCTTGGGCCCGGAACCACAGTCATCACTCCATTGTGTGGGTATGTGCAAGTTACAGGATGTGCTCAGGGAATACAGACTTTCTGGACATGCTGAGCAGTACTATGGGGACTGTGTTAACTGTTAAACTGTTCAATTGAGGGATTGGTCATTTTCTGATCCTTTAATTTAACCCAAAAGATGTCTTCATTTGTTGCTGTATTCCCATCATTCAGTTGAGTACCTAGCATGTCATCCTGGATGTGGCTCTTTTGTTCAGACATTGGTGCCAACGGTCAGGTCAAACGGTGGCTTCCAACTATCCTAGAGAGCACATAGGAGACACTGACTGTAGATGTGGGTTGGTACAGTCGCGTGTCTCTCAGAAGCATACTTAGCTACTGTCACGGTGAAGGACTGGCACTGTGTTATTCTGTTGGATAGAGCGATGCGTGAATAGGGTGTCTCAGGCTGTGCTTTAAGATACACAAGCTTTGGCCCCCTGCAGTACTGCAGGGGGCCAAAAGAGACACCGTCCCCTTTGATCCATCATCTATGCTACATCTTCATAAGCAGCCTCGCTCTGACAGCTTAGTGTAGCCATAGCTGGAAGGAAGGCTAATGGACAGTTTGCCACAGTGCTGCACAGACAGAAAATGGTCTCTGCCAATGCACCTTTATAATAGCATATATCAAGCTATAAGATATTTAGTCACATAAAACCATGTGAAATACTGGCTCATGTACTGTAGATAAAGTGTTTTCTCTAACATCTAAATGCACGGTAAATGTCCCAAAATGTCTACAGCCAAACTAAATTGGAGTAGCTTGATATATGCTAATGGTTACAACTTGAAGTGATGACTTTTGGTTAATTACTGTAGTGCCTCCAAAAGAGCAGTCACCACCATTTTGTAAATGGAAGATATGAGTAGAAAGTGCATGTTTCTCACAATATTTGTCCATTGTCACAGTAGTGTTTTTACCCAGCTTTGTTTTTATAAAAATGAAAGAATGGCAATTTTTAACAAATAATCTTATTTTTTCCCCAACCCAGACCTTTTCAAAATGTCATTTTCTATTATCTGTAGCTGTGAAGCACCATTTCACTTAGGTACACTTTGTAAAACAATTTCATCTGGTGCTTCTCGCTGGGCTCCTGAAGCAATTCAACAAGCAACAAAATAAAGCCTCCGAAAATCGTGATAAAAACAGTACAGATAGTGTGTCTATGCTGTATGTTATACTAAAACAATGTGGCTAGTGTCCCTGCCAGCTTCCATACCCAATATATGTTTGAGCATCTATGAATTATACTGTAGCAAGACATGCATGACATAACAAAACTAAGTTTTCCCGTTTTGAAGCTAGGTTTATCACTGTTTCTGAAGACATAATTTGTTCGTTCAACAGAATTGCGAGCCAGTGCGTGTGTTAAGATTATGAATACTAAAGCTATTGTTAAAAATGCTACATGCACACACAACTACATAGGATAGGAAATTGCATTTTATCAAGCTGTGGGGTTGAAAATGCTGAACTAATCCTATAGGTTTGAAACAAATTGGCCAGGTTTTGGAGGGTTTGCTACAGTTAAGCAAGAACATAGCTAATTTAAATATTGTTTTGAATGTGAAACCGCCTCTCCCATCTTAGAATTATACATCTACTGTGCATAAAACAGTTCACTCTTTGCCCACACCTGTTCTCCAATCCTAACAACCCCCTGCTAGCAACTCCCTGCCAGTGCCCTCCAGCACTGAACAGGTGTTGTGCTGTTTGTGTGTGGGGCTGTGACCTCTGCACAAAGGCTATGAGCAACATCCACCTGCTCTTCCCCAGCTCGGCTCGCTCACACAGGAGTCATCCCTGGCACAGATGCACAGAATTACCGGGCTACATTCTGGGTCTGTCCTGGAACAGTTGGTACGAGTTGAATTTAATATGTAAATAAACTGCTTTAATTAAGGCAGCCGTAAGGGCCGGCACAGCTGCTAGTGCTGACAGTGACTGATTGCCTTTACCTGGGCGTGCGGGAGACACCTGTGTTAGGCTCCGTGTCAGCTATTCCCCTCCACACGATGGTCGCTGAGACGTCTGGATAAATGTCCTCCTACGAGTGCTGCACACACACACACACGCACAGGAAGGGAGAGCAAGGCTGACGCCCAGCCAGCCTGGATGAATGCCAATATTAACCCCTTCTGTCCCACAGGTATTACTCAGACATCAGTAAGATGCAGGCCATCAGTGACCAGGACATGAACGCCTACCTGGCAGAACAGTCTCGGATGCACATGAATGAGTTCAACAGCATGAGCTCTCTCAGTGAAATCTACTCCTACGTGGGCAAATACGCGGAGGAGGTACATGCACAGCCACACACTGTGGCCCTCACAAGTGCTTACACAACACATTGTATATTTTCCACCTCGGAAATCTGGATGCATACACAGTACAACAACCTTAGCCGAATCCTGGCACAGCAGTTCTCAAACTGGGGTTTGTGGGCCAATCATATTTAAAATGTGTGTGTTTAGAAGCTATAAAGTTTCAATGTGATAGATTCCCCCAATATATAGGTCTAATAACTATTAAGGCAGCGGCTATTTCCATAACTCATTAATTGCATTAACGGCTTCAATGCAAGAACACACTGTTGTTCCAATATTTTTATTAACTACTTGTCAGCGTAATAAGCATTACAATATATTTTACCCAATACCCTGTATCATTTTTCATACTGCACAGTTATACTGTGATGTTTGCACATT
The DNA here is from genome assembly GCA_027564795.1 of Aphredoderus sayanus. NCBI lineage: Eukaryota > Metazoa > Chordata > Actinopteri > Percopsiformes > Aphredoderidae > Aphredoderus > Aphredoderus sayanus. The sequence continues at coordinate 1,194,554 of JAODUG010000016.1, read as the reverse complement.
GTGTAAATAGTGTTTAAATGTAATGTAAATAAGTAATGGGTGCAAATAGCTGTATGTACGAATAGACTCTTCAAAACACTACTAATCTAAAGCAGGGGACATGAATGCTTGAGAACACCTCTCCTTATCTCGTCACGCTGGCTAAGCTTTGACCCCCAACATATTCTAGCGTTGTGGTGTTGTGTGAAGACCTGACCCTGATGTGCCTGTGTGTGTTTGTCCTCGGCGGCAGATCGTGTGTGCGCTGGAGCAGGACGACGGGGCCAGGAAACAGAGGCTGGCCTTCAAGCTGGAGCAGGTGGTGGCCTTCATGAGCCTGGAGAGCTGAGGACCGCACTTCCCAGGGCGCACTGGGAAGAGACCCCGTCAGAAAACCAAGCCGTGCCTGAGCGAAGACCTTTCCTCATCTCTCTCATCATGTGACTTCCTCCCTCTTCCTCCTCTCGAAGATGATGACTTCCTCTTCCTCCGTGACCTTTTTTTCTGCTTCCTCCTCCAACGAGCATTTTGATTTCCTCATCCGCTCTGCTGCATAGACTAGTTTACCTGAAGGGTGGTCGGGGCTGAGGAGAACTCCCACCATGCAATGCGGGAGGAGCCCTTAGCTTTACCATACAGAGTGCCGAGGGGCGGTTGTTTGAAAGGTGGCCATATTGGCATACTTTAACTCCCCCCTGTCGGAGGGAGAGAGAGAGAAAAACATTTTTATGTTGCCTTCAAGAATTTACACTGATAGATAAAGTCTTTTAAAACCACACTGCTGGGTGTCCATTTTGTTGAGAACTTTTTTTTTAAAAATAGGATAGTGACAAATGAAACCATCTCTAGAGTCCAGTTTATAGTAGTGCTATATTCAATCTATTAAATCAAAAGGAAACTGAAACTGAGGACTGCAAGCCAAATGAATATGATGACGGTTTGCCAAGTTTACACTGTACTTACAAGTCAAGCATACATATCTGCGAATTTACGGGGGAATACAGGCAAACCTAGAATGTTCCTGTATTCTTTCAGTGTAGCTGGAACTGTATTGACTGACGGGGGTGGGAAAGGCTTACTGTCTGTTGGGAATTAGCGTTTATTGAAACATGACCCTTAAACTTTCCGAACCAGAGCCTCACAAAACCGACCCCCCCCCTTCCCTTGCCACATTCGCACAATTTCCCTACCCACCTTGTGTTTAATTTGATGGAGAAAATGATTGTTTCCTGCTTCCATCTGGCTTACGTGGCTACTACAAAATGTATCTGTTAGGCATACCTGGAGGCCCCCCGGCCCACCTTGGAACCTCTGAGAAGCACACAACCAACTGCGGTAAGCAGCGATCCATCTGTTCACCCGAACACAGGGAACGATCGTTATCTGACTAGCCTCCTTCAATCTCGTGTCGCTATGGCGACGGTCTATCAAAGCACATACACGCACAGATACATACACAGCAACTGCCCAGGACTTTGACTGTCCTGAAATCCACTCCAGTCAAGGCACAAATACTATATAAATGGACAATGAGACAGCATGGCGTAATGAAATACCTGAAATGATTCGATATGGTGTAGCAAAAAGGCACCTGGGCACTACCTACGGGGGCTCTGCTGTGACTTAAAAGTGTTTTTATAGAAGGTTCTTGTTTATGGACATGTGTGGGGAGAACGATGGACTAAGTTGGTCAGCCAAAAACCAAAGGAGCTTGAAATTTTCAACAAAATTAAAGGTTTTGATTAGTGCCACTGAGGAACTAAAAAAGGCAGGAAAAAGGAACTTTGTGAAAGAAAGCCACCAAAATGACAAAAAAAAGGCTAATAAATGCTGACTGGAAGAAAAAAAAATAAACCTGTGTGATTTTTCTGACCTCAGTGTGTCGAGGCAAGAGGCTGTGCGGGCGAGAGGTCTGCTCCACCTTACCGCTCTCTCCATCATCCCAGGTCCTCCTCTCGGCACACCACTCACTTTCTCTCCAGCTCCCGGTTGTTGTTCTTTTTACTTTGCACAAGCTGCTGGAGACGGTAGCTACTAGTCGCATACGGCAAAAACCCCAGCTGACTGTAAATGTCAATATTAGTGTAGTTGTCCTCAGTGCCGGTGGCAGCAGCCTTCTCCAATCCTCTCACACACACAAACACAAACATCTGGGGGGAACAGTAGAAAGATACAAGTAGTTAGCGGTACAGCAGCAACAACAGGGAACGACATACACAAGACCTGGATGAGAAACACCCGTCCCCCCACACCCAATGTCGGGAGAAGGAGCCGCCTTCCTTTCATTTTGACCTCTGCCCTTTCTTTTGCCTTGACAACGTGCCCTATGTGGTGATGTGAATGTGTGAAGACCGCCCTAGGTCCACCTTGGCTCCTTTATTGGCTTTTTAAGCGCATGTAAAACGTAAATAAAAAAACACTAAGAAACTTTGAGGAAAAAAATATATAAAAAAGGAAAAATAAGAAAATTAAGCCTTGCAATGATGAAGTGGATGTGTTCTTTTCTCTTTCTTTTGCTTGAAAGAATCAAGATGGGAAAAGGTGATTGTTCATGTTATAAGAACTATAACTCTCGTTTAAGGTGGAACCTTTATCCAGTTCAGCCCCCCACTGCCCCTCCACCCCATGTTTTCTTGGTGAAGTAGATTCTTAGATGCTGAATAACAAAGCCGTATCTTTAAAGACAGATAATATATACCCGTGCATGTCAAACTATTTGGATGTTATGAAATGGAACTGCCTTGCAATCAAAGACATTATTTCATCTTCTAATTACGAGGGACTTTGAGGTGGCTCACACAGATGCTCTTCTTGTTAGGATCATTACACATGTATACAGCATGTCCCTTTCACAGTGTCCTACTGTATGTTATAGGACATTGCAGTGTCTCACTGTTTCATCCATGAATTGGTTTTTTAACAGAATCTGAAGTTAACCAAGTTGTCTTTGCTATTAACTCGTTAAAATGTGCAGTAGTTACTGTTAATTTTAATTTGTTCTGCTGACTGGGACACTTGAAACCATAAGTGTATTTTTTATTTATTAAATTCTGCACTTGTTTCAAGTTTTAATTTGTAACAATGGACCCAACATCATAGTATTTCATCGCAGAATGAAAAGGGAAATTGATTAAAAAAAGGCTCGGAGAACATTAAACAATTTTGAACACTTTTTTTTTAAGTGCCATTGCCTCAAATGTAAGCTACTCAACACAGTCCATGGACTCAGTTCAGAGCTGTACAGTACCAATGAATGTGCATTCTCTCAACTTAGCAGGGGTACATTCACAAACTGTTTTCTGGACGTTTCTAATGTAAGCTGACCCGCGTTAATAGGTATAACAGAGAAAAAGTACTGTATCAATAAGTATTGTTTTAGCACTATGAACAAAAATCAATTTACGGTTACCATAAATTAAAATTACAAGAGCTGTATGTTTGGGAGCCCTTATCCTATTGAGTTGAAATGAGCCCGCTTCATTCATGTAGCTAATGTGTAAGTTTTGTCTAGATAGCAAATGTTCACACTCTTCAGCCCTGTGTTTATTAGAAACATAGGGTGAGCGTCCAGCAGTCGTTGTGAATCTGCCCCTAAACGTTGACATCATGTCTTCCATTCCTCCATGTCCCTAAGGCCCCTTCCCAACCCCTGCTGCCAGCCTTGAGTGGCTCAGAGCAACAATAAAGTTTCCACCTTCAAACGTTTCATAGGAACTAAAGTTGTCCTCCTAGCTCAGTGTTATAGCAGGTGTTACAAATACATGCTAGAAAATACTTTTACTAGACCATATTTGAGAGATAAAAAGAGTATCTTATCGAAAGAAACTGAAAAACTGGGGGAAATACGGCGAGCTTCTCTAACTTTGTTATAATTAATTGTATACCTGTGTATGTAAATATAATGCATTCCTATTTTGCAGTCAAGAACAAAATACTATTTGTAATATAGAATAAACTTTATTATGAAACCAAGCACTGTGTGGTGTGTTTTTTTTATGGCAGAATGCTCTGTAGGGCTGATGTATTGAAGCCAGGCTGAATGGGTAAAGACAACACCTATCTAATCATGCATCTTGCTACAGAACAGCGGGTATGTGGTAGCAAACAGTCACCAATTATATTGTTAGTTACAGATTTTCCATTTGATTGCTTTATTTACCGGCACAAAATCACAGCCTACATGTGGTGTTTCAGTCAGAAACACCGTAGGACTTTACACTACAACACTGCTGTTGGCATCTTATATTTTAAACATACAAAACTCCTCAATATATTTTCTTGTATGACCTAATGGGAGAACTTTATGGCTGTACAAAATAATGGAATTTAACAACACTAGTCAAATGTAAGTAAGGATACATTAAATAAGGATAACCCACATTAAATATTCCAAGCTGTTTCATTACCAACCTGAATGCAAACAATTATAATGCACATTAATGATGCTGGTACTCCTCAACGGGTATGGTCTCAAGATATCAAATCAAGCTGAAGCCAGTGTTAAGCCCTATCTCCCAGTACATACTGTACTGCTCCACACAGTATTGCCACTCTAAAACACCCAGTCATCCACACTCAGGAGGTAAGACAATGATGCTGAAGTTATTCTAGCATAAAGCAACAGGGGAGACAGGCAGCTAGCCATGTAAAGAACAGTGACAGCTCGTCTTAAGCGTGAGCTCGCAGGCAGGACGCCACTCCATCCGTCCAAATGGGCGAAAGGGACGCGAGATTGAAATGGCCCGGTGTCACTCTCCATATACCAGCCCACTGCACTGGGGGTAATGGGTGAGAAATGGAGACCGAGGGGGTGGGCAGACACATGGTAGTATGTCTGTGTGTGTGTGTGTGTGCAAGGGATGGGGGTGGGGTGTAGTCCATTTGTCACCCTAATCTTCTGACTTCTGAGCTGGGGAAAATAGAACGGAGAAGAGGGGCTGGAGTAGGGGGTGATGGGAGACCCAGCTACGATTGCTTTGCACCACTAGTGGGCTTTTCACACTCACAGCCACACGCCTGCCCTAACCTCCACACACACGCTGTCTCATCCACCCACACTAATGTGATGTGGCCGCTGGGAAAAAGAGCAAAGCTTGGAGAAATTAGAGGTGAACATAGAAAAAGGAGGGGGTCGGGTGAGACAGGTGGGTTTACTGGATTGGATAGATCAATAGAGCTGAACCGCCCACTTTGATCATGCTGTCAACCCCCCTCCTCAACACAAACCTGCTGATAGTAACAAGCACACCCACTGTCACCACAGTCCTTTAAAGTAGTGGTCCTGAAAGTACATTTAAACAAGCACTGCTTTAAAAGGCCCAACACTAGTTTATAAAGCTTCTCAAACAATGTGCTATTAATGACAGAAATGCTTGAAAGCAATCAAAGAAACCTCAATGTTGCAAGACAGATGTAACCATTGGAGGTGCATAAGCAGCATGACACAGCCATTACTTTCACAGCTAAGCTATTTTGGGGAATAGAGCAACTTTTTCCAAGTCGATAATGACATGAAAATGACACCTCTAAAAAGCAGACACCTTCCTCTGTTGTCAGCGGTATGCTCCAGAAGGTCAACAAGAGGGAAGTAAGTCTCCAGCGAGACACTAGCCAGGAGCATTAACCAAGCCTCGGGACCAACATGTGACTTAGAAGTGTCACACTGTAGAAGGTGCTAAAAGCTCACATTTCAGATGATGCTTCTATATTTCCCCCGAAAAAGTCAGTGCCCTAGAAGTTGAGAAACTCTTGCTTATATAAAAGGGTGTTTTATTTATGTATTTATTTATTTATTTTATTCAGTCAATTCTGTGTGAAACATCAATGAAATCCATATTTTAGTCTCTTTTAGTTGTATTATACAAATGTGCCAGCAGTATTGATCTTGTTACAATCAAGGCAAGTTACATTCAAGTGTGTGGACGTGGGGATGTGTGTTGCTCTTTCCAATCATGTGAACAACTGGCAGGTTTCACTGCCCACTTTCCATGCCGCGGCTGATTGCGCGGTAAGAGAGCATCCCCGACACTGGGTGATGGGTCTACTCTCAGCGTCTGACAGAGAGATATTGACAGCTGCGTGCAAGCAGATGGGGGCAATTACACTTATTAGTCCATTCTCCTCCGGCTGATTTGTCTCGGTAAACATCTGCGGTGGGACGCCAGCGCTGGCACTGCCAGCAAAGGAGAAGATAAACAACGCAAGCAGACTGTACTGTATAGGTCTGTGTATAGACCACAGCTAGCCTGGGTCACTCAGGGGTTCCCTGAGCTAACAGTTAACGCTGCCACAAGCTAATGGATGGCTTCAATAAGGAAAAGCACTGCTGTGGCTATAGCCCGCTGCTGAGAAGAATTGCAGTGCCACTGCCTTAACTGTGTTCATTCAAACACTACAGTACATCCAGAGCGATTGTATGGGAGACTGGTGTGTAAATGTAATTGGTATTGGTGATGGATTTTCATTGGAAACCTATAGCTGCACACCGCATCACTTTGTGCTCGACCACCTTGTGTGAAATCCTCAGAACACGCGCACACCATGTGTATACTAGTTCTGATGGCTTTCCTATATAGAATCACCAATCGTCGGCACCATTTCACAGCTCAATCAATAATAACTAAGCAATTCACTCTAACCTGCACTTTAGCTCCCTGGCAAATAGCTCACAAAGACAACATGATTTAGTCTAGGGTTTTGCCATGCACAGACACACAACATAGCCAACTGAACTAGTTAACCCTCGTGATGTCCTTAAAAATATTGCATTTGGCCACCAGGCGGTGCCATCTGATAGTGTGTGATTTTGTGGTTTTTTTAATTGCTGTGTGTATTTATTTATTTATTAATTATCTCTTTATGTATTTGTGTTGTTTTATGTGCCTTTTAACCCTCCTGTTGTCCTCGGGTTTCAAACTCACACCTTGTTGTACCAGCAGTGGACATCATGTGTGTGTAAGCTGTATAATTAGGTTAGCTACAAATAGCTAGTGATTTGGGTCATTCTGACCCGAAGGACATCGCAAGGGTTAAGAACACGGAATGTATTATAGCTTTATTTATTCTAACAGTGCCTGGGTCCTGTTAATAATGGAATATCTGCAGAGCAGACAGGTCTTTTTAAGATGCCCATGCTTCTTAAACGGGACAGCGCATCTGTCATCCGTTGGAAGGGGAACTAAGACCTGTAATGATGTGATAAATGCGGTACAATGTACATGCTCCAACAGCACATTACAATGCCATGCTATTACCCAACACAGTTTACCAGTCCTAAAGAGTCTTTCATCAATCAAAGTTACTTACAGAACGTACAATCAGAGGTGTATCGGTAGCTTACTGCAAATGTGCTATTGGGATATAACAAGCTTTACATACACGCTAAATGCCTATAGCACCTTATCAGAAATCATACAAAGGTTCCAATCGTTCTCCGTGCATGTCCTGTGGGACAACACACAAAGGGCAGGCGTCCTATCAGAGCGGGCCACCTGTAGGCCTGCGTCTCTGGCTCTGTCAGGCCACTGATTCTCAGCCTATTAGACTGTCAACAATGGACATGAGCCCATCAGCTGGGTCCTCCCTGCACCATTCACGGGCCCTGTCTCCGCGGGCTGCCTGCCGGACACACAAAGACACATTCACCCAGAAACACACATTAGCACAAACAAAGAGGAGACACACACACACACACACCCACACACACACCCATACACACACCCACACACAATGCCCCAGTCATCTCCAATACCAACGTTATGAATATGAATGGCCCACTGGCCCAGACTTTGGCAGGCGGTGCCATGCTAGCCCATGTGTTGCTTTCAAGCCCTCAAGACGTCGACACAGAGACAGAAGGGGCAAGCTGAGAAACACCCCCAAACAAATCGGGAAAACAGCCACCGGGCCGACGCCAGTGTTTTTACTCTGCCCGTTATCGCTCCCCACCGACCGCGGCTCAAAGCCATGGATCTCATTCAGGAAAACGGTGGACGCCGTTATGGGCGCACAACGGTGGAGGCGCTGTAGAGGGCTAGAGGGCTAGGCGCGGTGATATAGGGGCACCGCGCTCTAATCCAATTCGGCGGCAACCATTTGAATAATTTATGCGGGGGGACATAAATTGGCCCATTCCAGATGT
>JAODUG010000016.1:1159772-1180067 GCA_027564795.1 Aphredoderus sayanus | reverse complement strand
CCCCCCCCCCCCCCCCCCACACACACACACACACACACACACACACACACACACACACACACTACACACTCACTCTCTTTCGAGGACAGCTCCACAGAGTCCTTGTTCAATAACCTGCCCACCCTCTCTATGTTCTCTAGTCTACATCTCCTCTACTGAATGTTACAGACGACTGGAATGAAAGGCACTAGCAAAGCAATAACAAGCTTGCTGTGAAATGGCCATGGGATCAATGGGGGTTTTAGTGAAGCAGCACACGTAACTGCAGCCAGTCAATTAGAGAAAAGACCAGCACCCGCACACATACACCCTCCATAGTGACTGGCCTTTAAAAACACTGTTACTTTTCCTCTCTCGTCAGCTCTTTTCTCCAGCTTCAAACAGATCAGCATCTGGGAATCGTGGCGTGGAGATAATGCCATTGCTTCTGACATCAAGCGTATTTGAACATAAGGATAAATAGGTTTGGAGGGACTCCCATTCAAGAAAGAGGCTGATTCAATGCCAAGTTTTCTTCTGTTAAGTAATTGTGAAGGCTGGTGCAGGGGGTTAAACTGGTAACTCCTGATGTACAGTATGGACAGGGATCTTAAAGGGGTAGTGTGTATTTGTGGTTCACAGAGCCATTAAGACAGTGTAAAATGGCATCAGTGTGCAGTGTGTAGCATGCAGATGTTTACTAGCAAAGGTGATGGGCTAATTCCCCTACAGCGACACCATGAGCAAAGCAGAGCACAGCTGATTGTATTTAGTTTATCAAACCTGCTAAACAACTGTTTTGTGTTTTTACAGCCGTGGATGTCCAACCACAGTAAACTGAATTGATACATTATGGGCAGCCTACAGAGAAATAAAATATGTGACAGCGGTAGAGATACCGTATGGTAAAACCCTGCCATAAATGTGGATTGTAATATCACATATTATAATACACACTACCACTTTAATGTCAAGTAAATTTGATTTATATAGCCCTTAATCACATTACAGTCTCAAAGGGCTGCACGGGCCCACATTTCACATGGAAACAAATGAGACCCCCTTAACATGCTCCTCCCCCTGAGCAAGGAAAAACTTCTGTAAAATCCTTTATGGGTAAAAAATAAATAAAAAAAATCTTGGGAAGGGACCAAAAAGGGAGGAACCCACCCTTCCAGGATGGTTATGATGCCATGGTGTCAAGAGGGCAACAACCTAATGTTGGATAATGTACTGGATTATTTTTTTTCTGTACCTGAAGGAGTTGTCATAACAAATTATAAGGAATAATGAAGACATAATGAAGCTTGTTTAGTGAAGTTAAAGAGAAAACATTGCAACCATTAACTGTGACTAGAGCAAGTCCTTGGTGTCAAAATATCATCTTCTCTGTAGCAATTTAACCATGCTCATTTGAGTCAAAATGGAAGCTGGCATGTGAATCTATTATCACTTGTTTTGTGTTGTGCCTTGACAAGGATTAAGGTCATGGTGCTCGTGCTCGTGCTCAGTTTGTAAGTAATAGAATTTCACGCAGGGTATCTGGGAAATAAATGGAATTCCAAGTAGGCTAACTAGACTCCTGGTGCAAGTTATAAATGTGCCTGTAGAGGGAGTCTAAAGGGACACTCAAGGTCAGAACACTTGAGACAACACAAAGAAGTAGTAGTAGTAGCACTAGCTTGGCAACAGACAACAATCATTGTACTCAGAATGGATAGAAGGTCAAACATTTGACATGGAAAGCAGGGAGAACCCCTCCCACACCGGATCTCTCCTCTCATGCACATGCAGTGGCTGGAAACGATTATCCTGGGAGTTATAATGCAACTGAGGAGTTCCTCTTTAATTATATTGTACTATGCCCTCCAAAACATGATTTCTAACTGATTTCCAACTATTTGTCATTCCCTACAGGGGTATAGCATAGTTAGCTAGTCCATCTACTATTGTGTTTTTTAGGGTGCCCTATATTGCATTTTCATCCAGGTGGTAAATTACATTCTTAGACAGAGAAGGGACCAATTACCATGGCCAAAACAATCACGGTGACACCAAGGCACATCTGTGACACTCTTTCTCCATCAAAGGGATTCAATGCAGATTCACAACTAGATTTATTTTGAACCTCTTGCTCTTTATTGTGCAGTATTATTTGTTTCCATTCTCCTCTCTCCACAAGTGCTCTTCCTCAGGACATCTGCATAAAACCTATTGGAAATGATGAAGGTTGTAATGATGCTGTGAGGAGGTCCATTCCCAGTGCTACACTTCCAATTAGTGAACAAAGCTTGAAAGGTACAAAAGAATGGTAGAAAGAGAAAAACACTTTTGATAGAGAGGTGGTCGACTGATAATTGTCAGTCTGTCCCCTCGTCTTCCTCTACTTATTTTCACCCTTTTGTCTCTGTTACTCACCTCTTTACCACGTTTACTGACTGAAGTTATGGTCAAACTATCCATTGGCTGACACCACACATTACATTTTACAGCAGTGACCACATTCATAACAACACATTTTTTTGCAATCTTATAGATCCAATAGAAAGTTAGCAAAGGCTGAAGAACTGCAAAAGGAGTAGCAGAGTTTGTGCTCTGGTATCAAGTTGAATTGTGAATACAGTTTATCAATGACAGACTGACAGTGGATCCTCTTGTGTGGTAGAGTACTGACAAAATAGTTCTTTGAAGCAACCTGAACGACTTGAAACCCTTGTCTGCTACATCAAAGTGGGTGATGGATGATAGTCAAGTGACAAGAGTGTGTACTAATACATCTATATCTATTCACTTGTCTGTTCCGTAATGGCCAGATATAATTATCTCTAACCCACTTTATATCTGATTTGTTGGACCACATACATTTAACAATGGAAGGGAGTCCAGCTGGTTGAATCTTTAAATTAGTCTTTGAATAGCAAATGCTTTCTAGGCTAGACCAAACTGTTCAGCTTCATCGCCAAAACAACCAATTTTATCAGCTCTGTATAAAGCTACAGCACTTGAAAGCTTTTTTGTGTGTTCTTATTTATTAAGATACCACTGCTTGTTATTTTACGTATATTCTTTCCTGCCATTTAAGCACGCTTCTACCTGTGGAAATCTTTATACCACTCAAATGCATGTTTTTTGTGTTATTTGACTGGTGTTACAGTCAGCAGATGTATGTCTCGGATGCAAGGGCTTTAGCATTTACAGATATAGCCACAGAAAGATAACACATTATATACCATCACTCTGTTCTGCCAATAACAACTTGATAGTATCTGTATTCCTAGAGTGAAATATGAATTAATATACCGTAGCCAGAAGCATGACTCTGCAGACTTGCCAATAAAGTTTAGAATTGGTTGGGTTTGGTTGGTATACACGGTGCTGCATTGCCCCCTGCTGATCATGATAAGCACTGCAATGCACCTGCTCCTCGAAATCTGTGAAAAGATGACCAGAGCAGCAATATTATAATTGTGCTGAATATTATCTGAATCTGAATATTATAATAGTAATTCAGTGGACTATCTATTTTGAACTTCAAGACGAAAAAAAATTCTATTAATAAAATAATATCATGAATAATTATGTTGTGTTTATTGCATCTGTGGAAAAGAATTTTAGTATGACATTTAATCATGAAAACATTCTTAGCAATTATGTTTGTATATTTTCAGTGTAACCTTTTGCCTATGTGAGTCCCACATACTGTATAAGACTTTCTGTGCCTCTTGACCTGTCTATGACCTAAAACCAACAGCTTGTTCGGGGGCTAGAGAATACCACAACCCTTGCACTCTAAGTGCAAAGACTCCTGTTTTTGTAACATTGCTTTCTTATATGTCACAGACTGTTCTATACATGTAAGACAACCCTGCCATTCTGAGTCCAACCTTGACATCAGAGCATGTGTGATTAAGGCCTACTGTAACATGTATTGTACACCTGTATCTACAGTTTTCCTGCTCTGTTTTGTTCACTGTAACAGTGACTTTGCCTTCAGTCAGATTACTTCCACCATCCAAAAGTTACAGTTAAAGATTCAGGCTGAATGCAATAATTGGTGTAACTTTTTAATCATTCAGTCCCCAAGGGGTCAGAAAGAAGAGGAAATAATTAGATGTCTGTTAATTAATATTTTTAAACCTTTAATATTGTTTTTTTTAAGAGGGAAAAACTTAGATTGGAAGGTCAGATAAACAGTTTGTTTCCAAAGGCTTAAGGATAACATGCATCATTAATTGCCAAGAATACTGGAGACAGGTCACTCCATCTCCTGGTAAAACAATCTGAGTAGCCCTAACCGATTTCTAGTGGCATATAGGCAATGTTGCCTTCCTACAAAAGTAATTTGCATTTTTTTGTACCATTTTACAATTATGTAGGGTAATTTAGCAGATTTTACTGGGGAAATAAAATTTGAGAATGGTTAGGGCTGTCATCATGCTGAAATCGTATAAGCCTATTCCATGGCATAGCCTAATCAACATGGTGTTTCAATTGGCTTGAATATTTTGTTTAAAACTGTGTAATCCAATTATAATGTATAGGTTGCTATACATCCTCCCATAACACTGTTCACATAGTTCCAGTCCAAACCATAGAAATATTAATGGTGTCTGTTACAAACCGAGATATTTATTGAACTGTATACTGTATACTGTATGTCAGCAAACGTAAACTAAAATCATTCTGTGACGTGCCCACTCACTGTTCTCATGATAAGCTCCCATATTGCAAATGTTAAATGATAAAGGAGTTACAGTGGCCTCGCTGCCTTCCACCATGGCCTAACAGCCTACAGTAAACGTTAGTCCACGGATGGTTCAAGTGCATGGCAGGTGTTGTTTTATGCTACATTCGAAAACATTCTGATGCAAAATACAATAACCTAGTAGTTTCCAACACACTTAGTAAATAGCTTACTTCATAAACAAACACATAAGCCCACCAACCTCTATAGAAGTAAATTACCGAATGCCATTTCTCAACATAATCTAAACAGGTGTTGCTGATTGAGGTAACGTAAGTGGTTTACTTAGTTATTGGATAATGGAAGTAGCTAACCTTTTCACTTTTTGAGTAGTGTATTTTCTATAGGCTACTAAAAAACGCAGGAATAGCGGAATAAACTTGTTTCAGCCAAACAATAATTAAGGTTGATGCAAGTCATAATTCGGCTAATTGTATAATTAAATCACACGTTAAAGAATTAGCCCCCGTTATATGTACCTTTGTATTATGATTATTGTATGTATCTGTTACTGATAAGCTTGGCAATTTGGCAGTATAATATTTGAAGGCTTCTGTAACTTGAAAGGGGCGTGGCCTGGCAGCACTTCGTGCAGATCCGTAGCTTCGGCGGTTTGCGGCTTCGGTGTGTTTTCGGGCTGCCTGTTCTTTGTCCTCCATTAGTGCTCGGATTCACTGCTACACTACAGCGCAGGCCCGAAGTAGCGCAGCCGCTCTGAGGTTAGTGCCCTACCGCGCAATCTCCATCTATTTCAGCCCCGGCGCAGTCGCATCATCAAACCCGGCAGCATTGGGGTGAAAGATGCAGATTGTTTAGATGTTGACATGGGAAGGTTTTATTTAGATTTGGGATTTATTATGGTTGATAGTCAATGTACGCAGCAACAACAATCTCAGATAGAGCAGAATAGTAGTGGAGGTGACGCAGGCCGCTCAGGCCTGTTTTAGCGATCTGTTTTGTGTCGAAGCGCGGGTTTGATGCTACGTTTCAAGGGTTTAGTTTCTGGGGTTTAGCCGTCGACATACAATATATTTATTCGTGTTCGGTGCACAGGCATTCATAAAGAATCGCAGCTGCTGATATGAGCCATATTTCATTCAAAATATTATTCATACATTGTCGAATGCTTAGCTTGTTTGCTAGCTAGCTAATTAGCCAAATGTAGGACATGACTGGCTTAGCTGGCTTCCCACTGCTAGCCAACTGGCCATTCAGACAGCATTGCCATCAGACAACGCTGGCATTGGTCATTGTTCTGAATATTTTATATACGTATGTGTCTGTGCTACTAGCCATAGCCAACAGGGAAGCTGTCTATAACTTCTGATAGCACCATTCATTTTCAGTGGTTAGCGCAAGTACCTGGATCGCTCATAAACTGATACAGCAGGCAAAAGCCATGGCATCTGAATTTGATCGAAATTGTGAAACTTGTATGTAATAATTTTAAATCACAACACAACCTTCCACAAAAATTTTTCCAAAGTATTGCATATCTGCTTGGGGAAATTATAGCGAATTTTTAAATACGTTTATAAATAATATCTTAATTTGCTTGCCCAGTTGGAAATCTGTTTGTAAATAAAGCCTATTAGAAGTAATTTTCTGTGAGATTTATTGTGACCATGCAGGGGTGAGAATAGGAATGTACAAGTCTTAACCATTTATATTGAATAGCTTTGCACTCAAATTATGGACAGGTGAATCTCCCATTTAAACTATAGACAGTAGACAGTAGTCAGTAGTCTAACTACAGTAGTCCAATGCTTAATCATGTTTGTTTATCAGAACAGTTCTGCTACTCCATTAAAAATCAATATATTTCAGAACTATAGTATTGATTTATATGGAGTAGGAGATCTTTACATCAGTACAATTTCTATATACACTGAATTTGCTGTAATTATAAAAATGACATTCTCTCCATTATAATATATTTTGGGACCGGCCTAACATTATGAATGTGTAGTTACCCCTACCACACAACTTCATCATTAAGGAATGTGTAGTCTTGTAGAAGCAGTTCAGAATCAAGGCCGATACCAACGTTTAACATATTTGGCTGATACCGATGTTGAATGTGGATCCTCTAATCTGCACCTGGGTAGGCAACTGTTGTCAGAGTCAAGCTGCAAATAATCAACACAACATTTACCCATCCCACTATTGATGTGACACACAGATAAACATTGACCACTGCAATCGGTGAATGTGATCTTATTTGCCGATAGGATGATTGCAGTTAATGAGGTGAATATTGGCCAATACCTTTTGTACAGATTGGTACATCCCTAGAAATTATATATATATTTTTTATTTGACCTCTTGTTTAGTTAGTAAAATCTGCAACACAGTATGAGCACTGCTACAGTGTTTCTTACGTGTGTGATGGTATGGACAATGCGAAATGAATGCTTACCAGAGCTTATTTACCTTGAATATATCAGATATGAAGGGAGTGAGTCCACATACTGTAAATATATACAATATGACTTGTGTACAACCAAGCATTGTAAGACAATTAGCATACCAAAACTTGTTTTCATGCATGTTTAAATGTCAAAACATGAGTGAAATGTGCCATAGCAATGTGTAGGTATTAGGTATATTTCTAAATAATATATACTTAATTCTGTAGTGTGTCGGTGTTGGTATGACGTAGGCTTGCAAAACAAAACCATGAACCAATAAAAGTGCAAAGGTGCCCTTGCAGTTCTGAGTTGTAAATCCACACCCATGTGTTCTGTTTGTCTTCTTGCTCCAGTCAGTGTACCCTGGACTAGCAGACTAGACTGGGAGGCAGGTAATGGAGGAACATACCGTTCACCAAACAGAACACATGACCACCATTGAGGCACATGCCGTCAGTCAACAGGTCCAGCAGGTACACTTCTAACATCAACACCTGCTGTTATTTGTAGATGCAAGTAGGGAGGGAATATTGTGTTTGCCCAGCTCAGTCTGTCTGGCTGGTGCATTTCAAAGCAGGGCAGTAGAGCAGATTCAACAACTGAATAACTAGCGTCACTGACAGTAGTGGTAGTAATGCTAGAATTCATTGTCTAACTTGCTATGTACACTAAACAGTAGGCTGGAGCTCGTAACTAAGCCCATAACTAAGCACACCACATGCTATGTCTTTCCTCTAGACTACATTTAAAGCTACACTCGGTTTAGTCTGGAATCAACGTGTTACAATTTGCAGAGTGTTCCTTTTTGAAATAACCAAGTCGCAATGACTCGGCACAGTGCTAACCAACACTCTACGTAGGTACATGTGGCCACCTACACTGATGCAACCATGATGAGCGCTGAGGAAGACTCCACATCCTCTCCAGATGATGACCCCTATGATGACACAGACATCCTCAACTCAGCCGGTACTGATGAGGTCACAGCTCACCTGGCTGCTGCAGGTAATCTGGTGTGACTGAGAGGAAGTGTGTTGATATTGCCAGTATGCAAATGAATACCCCCCAGTGTTGTTTGTTGTTTGCCAGAGAGTTGTTTTACAGTAGCCTAGTGGCTAGAGAGAGCCCCTGTATCTTTACTATTTTGTGGCTGTATTTTACAAAATACTAATACTGATACATATGAAAGCCCACTAAACTCTTTCATAATTTTGAAATGCCAGTTTTCCTAACTGAGTCAGGTGTTGGATTTATTGATAAGATAAACATTAAACGCTGAGTGACTGTTTGGATTTTTTTCTGTTCTGTTATTTTTACATCTCCCTTTGTAACTCCCTTTTGTTAGATTTCTGCTTGGCATTGCACTTCTTTTAACATGCTCTAATGGTTGGCTTGCTATCTAACTGAGAGTGGGAGAGAAGGTCAGATATTACAATCCTGCATAGAGAGTACAGTCCAGACATTAAACATTAGACAGGTTTTTAAAAGTCAGAAAATGGAATCTCCATTTGTTTTGAATTTCCTGGAGTTACTTTAGTATATTCTTTTGTAATCTCTGCTTTTTATTCTTTTGTAATCTCTGAATTGTGCCTTGTAGATGTGACATCAGTGGCCTGTGTAATGCAGTTTATTGACCACCAGGTGGGATCAGTGGACCACTTTGTGTTGCTTGTTGTCCACAACAGTTTAAAAGGGTGACAATGCAATTCACATACAGTGAGAATAACAAAAACCACAACAGATCTAAATAATGAAGCTAACATGTCTTAATTAAGCTAACATGTCTTGTTAAAGACAGAGCAAACTGTTAACCAGGTGAAAACAATAGAGTTCAGGTTTTAAATTGCTTATTTTAATATCTACAAATAATGTCTACTCCTAGTAACAGCCAAAACCATTCTTTCTTGTAGGCCCAGTAGGCATGGCAGCTGCTGCCGCCGTGGCAACTGGCAAGAAGCGCAAGAGGCCGCACATATTTGAATCCAACCCCTCCATCCGCAAAAGACAGCAGACACGCCTGCTCAGGTCTGTCACATTCAATCATGTTGATTCACAGAGGTGCCCCACATTTGAGTAGTTGGTCGCTTTTATTGTGAAGTGGAAAGTAATTGATTATATGTGTAGGAAACTGCGAGCCACCCTTGACGAGTACACGACCCGGGTTGGCCAGCAGGCTATAGTGCTGTGCATCTCGCCCTCCAAGCCCAACCCTGTGTTCAAGGTGTTTGGCGCCGCCCCTCTGGAGAACGTGGTGAGTGCTTCAGTTTGGACCAAATAATGGCCACTGAACCTAATTTCATTGTTGCATCAAATGAAAGGACTTTCTCCAAAACGGAGCTGCCATTGTTTTGATACCATCTAACTAACGTAAAATTGTCAGACTCACTCACAATGGATTTACTTGCTAATTAGTTGCTGTATTATAGCAGTCCATGTGTCCTCCTTGCTTGGGTCCTATTCTGTCCCGTCACTAGTTCTCATTACTACAACCGCCATGCCGTATACTGGTTTCTGTCTCCTAGGTGAGGAAGTACAAGAGCATGATGCTGGAGGACCTGGAGAACGCCCTAGCTGAACACGCTCCTGCTGGGGGGGACCTGGCCTCAGAGCTGCCCCCGCTCACCATCGACGGTATCCCGGTTTCTGTGGACAAGATGACCCAGGTGAGCCTGGCTTCATGGAGCTTCGAATGCGCAGCAGCGGTTAACTGATTTGTCTGTACCGTAGTCTTGTATTAACTCTGTACCGCTACAGAGTTAAGACGGGAGTCCCTGTAATGCATATGCAGTTGCATTGGCTGCGATCAATCATGTGTCATAGACTTGCGTTCACACAGTATGCCGTCACAGCTGAGGCTGAAAGTAGTTCCCCTGATGGTAAAATTGCACATGCATGTATACACTACTTATGGAAATACCCTTGCTGAAACTGCAGTTTGTAAAATGCTGGAGTTGCATACTAGATCTTACACACACACTATCACTTTGACTAAGGCCCTCCAGCCAACTAAACTACATGATGCAGAATGGTCTAGTTTGAGCCCATTATAGGACCACCTGTATCTATCGTTCTCAGTGTCACTTCCTGTCCACAAGTGACTAAATAAACACATCTGCTGAAGGACCAAAATGTAATTGCAATAGGGTTTGGGTAGCTGAAAACCAATTTCAAATTGATGGCAAATAATATATTCTCCCAGTAGGGGGTGCTAGTGAGTAACAAATGAAAATTACTGCCCTGACAGTGTGAGCTGGGGCTTAGCTAACTATGTAGAGCAAGGTCAAATCTTGCAGTCCACCCAACAGGGTTATATCAGCCCTTTTTAAATCAGGTATATTTCAGATGATCTCTGTAAAGCAGGCGTAATGTCCTGTCCTTGTCAGACAGGCTGTGGTGTTAACCAGCGATGAGCGCGGACAGTGGTGTGTCCGTGTGTGTGTGTGTGTGTGTGTGCGCGCGCTCTCGCTGCGTCGCGAGCACCCGTGGCGGCCACAGCCCTCTGTGCTCCCGGGGGAGGCCGGCTTGTTTACCCCGCAGCGCCCAGGGCTGCTGACGCATTCATCGGATCGTTGCCGGAGCAGCCGGCTCGACACCGCCCCGCCCCCCTCCCCACGGGACGCCACACGCAGCCCGGGGAGAGAGCAGCGGCAGGCAGCCAATCCCGCTGCCCGGGGGAGGGGGGCAGGTGCAGGTGTTGGGTTGGGTTTGAATTGGAGAAGCAACCGACTTGCTTGTTTTTCATGCAGATTGACGACTCAGATTAGGATGAGTAACCTGTTGCTCCACTTGGCCTAGTGCTCCAATGTGGGTGGAATGGTGATTGGGGGGGGCGGTTGGGGGTGATGGAGTTTCGCACGTTTGTTTAGACAGGATGCCGCCTAATCCCTCTGGGAAGGGGGGGCGGGGTCCACCACGCTTGTAAATGGGTAGCAGGAAGAGGAAGGCTTTATGTGGAGCCGAAGAGAAATGGCGTTTAGTGCCGAGCAAATCCTTCTATTTTTTTTTTTTTCTTTTTTATGATTGACATTAGCAGGGTTGTGTTGTCTCCTCAGTAGATGTCTGGCGTTGTGGTGATTCTGTTAGAGGTTCTCCTGTTGTAGTGTGGAACAGCACTACCAGGTGAGCTCGCTAGCCTGAGCCCATAATTACCCTGGCTGTAGCAGCTCTAGTCAGGGCCAAGACCCGGGCACATAGCTAGCTTCTTAGATCCTGATTGGACCAAAGGAAGGGGGATTAGGACTGGGTGTGGAGGGGGACAACATGCCACTTAACTCTCCAGCCACTGTAATTAGGCCATCTGCCCACACACGCATGCATACGCACACTCGAACCGAATACACACACAGGTGTAAGGGCACAAGCGCCTTGTTGCTATGTAACGCACGCTAAGCAGTCGTGTTAATAGGGCAGTGTTGCCCGTAGTAGATGCCATTGAGAGCAGCCCTTCCCCACACACACCAACCACGAACTGTATGGAGTCAACTTCTAATGCACCCTTCAGGAGGGTTGCATTGTAAGGACGGTGGCAAAAGTTGCAGAACATTAGGAACCATGTGATTCCGTCAATACACTTAGGTGTCTATGAGAGAGAGAGGGTTGGGTGGGGGTGGTATGGGGGATTTATTTCGCACTGAACCAAATTTAGCCTGTGATGTCAAGGCGGGCAGACGCTGCAGTGCTTCATTGTGGAATATAATCCACCTCCCCACCCTTCCCCCTCTCCTCCTCTCCAGCGATGCCTGCATATTACCAGGACACTGAGGACACTGGCATTAAACCCCACCCCAACCTCTCCCCCCCTCCCCACTTGGGCACCAGCGTGTGTGTGTGTGCTCAAGCAAGAGTGCGTGCCCTCCTAGTCTTTGTCTTTCTGGAATTATACGGTTGTTTTCTTGCGCATATATTTGTGCAGGGACACACACACACACACACACACAGGAGAGTGGTGATATGTAATGTGTAACTGCATTTGCCCTCTGGCAGGATGTTGTGAGTTTGTAACACTTAAGTTGCAGTGTGTGGTTTGTAGCTGTGAGCATCCTTATCCTGTTGTGTGTGTGTGCGTGTGAGAGAGGTGGTTTAGGGGCTCAAGATAGGTTTAGTGGCTGTAACAAATCAGATTAAATTGGTTCTCCTCCTTTGGGGCACTCTCCAAAATTCTGGAGGCCTCTTAATCGTGAACGGAGCAATCAGTTCTATAATTGTTTTTATTCTAAACTTTCTTTGTAATCAATCAATCAATCTTTATTCATATAGCACTTTTCATACAAATACATGTAACACTAAGTGCTTCACACCACAAAATCATTAAAAACAATTAATAGTAATAAGTAATACAAACAATTAATAAAACAAGTAATTATACCACCCTATGTAACACCCAATCACAAACAAGCACCAGGGAAAACACAATCAAGCCCAAACATCCAGACTCCCATTCCTGCCGTCCCTGGTAATAACCTCTGCTCAGAAAGGATAATTATACAACCAATCAACCAATCATTTATGCTTCATCCACAAAATAATAAATGAACAACTTTGGTTCTATAGAAATATATGGTGTAGCATAGGGATCAAAGGCTAATCCCATTGGAGTAAACATTTATTCATTTATGTTTAAATGTTTACTGTTATACTGTGTGTAACAGTGCTTGTTATGTGTACTGTTATTTAAAAGCGGGACACAAAGCTGGCTTGTATAGCAGTAGCTGGTGAAAATGTCTAAAATATGTTATTTGTTATAAATCTCCCTTAATGCCTACATCACCGTTCCCTGCCTGTGTCCTGCTTCATTTGCTTCATCTGCCGCTTCATCTTCCGCTTCATCTCCTGTTTCATCTCCCACTTAATGTTCTGTTTCATCTCCCACTTCATCTCCTGCTTCATCTCCTATATCATCCACTTCATCTCCTGCTTCATCTCCCACTTCATCTCCTGCTTCATCTCCTATATCATCCACTTCATCTCCCACTTCATCTCCTGCTTCATCTCCTATATCATCCACTTCATCTCCCGCTTCATCTCCTGCTTCATCTCCCGCTTCATCTCCTGCTTCATCTCCCGCTTCATCTCTCGCTTCATCTCCTGCTTCATCTCCTCAGGCCCAGCTGCGGGCCTTCATCCCAGAGATGCTGAAGTACTCGACAGGTCGAGGGAAGCCTGGCTGGGGCAAGGAGAGCTGTAAGCCAGTGTGGTGGCCCGAGGACATCCCCTGGGCCAACGTACGCAGTGACGTGCGCACAGAGGAGCAGAAACAGAGGGTAAGGGAAGGACTGGATGGAGAAACCTAATCAACATCCAAGAAGTTACTGGTGCACTCAGAGTGACTTTACAGGCAAATAAATGTTAGCCAAAAAGACTACAACCAGGCGTCTACGTGTGATTTAACCATTCTCATACAAGATGCCAGTCAAGATGTTTCTATACAAACCGCCAGCACTCCTGCAGGAGACAAGAGGTCTTAGAATGTGCTTCGTTTACATCTGGCTGTACTGAACCGTGTTTCCGTCCTAGGTGTCGTGGACGCAGGCCCTACGCACCATAGTGAAGAACTGCTACAAGCAGCACGGCCGGGAAGACCTGCTGTATGCGTTTGAGGACCAGGTGACCACCACGCCCACGCAGCACCACCACATGACCACGGCTCAGAGCATCGCCCACCTGGTGCCCTCGCAGACCGTGGTGCAGACCATCAACAACCCAGATGGAACCGTCTCGCTCATACAGGTACGCTCTGCTAGTGGGCTTAGTGGGGCTAGTAGTCAGTACACTAGTCATTCACACACACACACACTCTCTTCTCAGGTGGGCACAGGGCACACAGTTGCCACGCTGGCAGATGCCTCTGAGCTGCCTGGCGTAACAGTGGCACAGGTGAACTACTCCACGGTCTCTGATGGAGAGGTATAACACACACAGACACACAAAATGCATGCAACGCCTCCAAATGTTCTCACCATGATCAGTTGATCATAACTGCTCACATGTGCAAATGTACAGATGAAGGGGAGAACAGGGTCAAGTAGTACATTATAAACCCCTCACACTTCTCTCAAGGGTGTCTTGAGGGGCATTTTAACACTATGGCAAACATTACATCATACCAATACTAAGATACTGGCAAGATACCAAGATCACTATTCAATGACACAATATGTTGATGCTGATTGCAGATATTTCAATGTATGTTTCTATTTTTTTGTCATGTCATTGGAAATGACGTTAGTGAGGTTTTTGGGCCAGGTGATGAATACTATGTGAAGATATGTAATTACATTTAATTAAATTATATATATAAATACATACACAAACAAACAAATTGTTGTATTATAGTGAGAGAATGTAATAAACTATTGTACATGTAATAACTCCTGTGTTAGGTCTGTCATGTTGTATACGTACAGTATAACCTGATGCTGATTCTTTCCACAATACCAAGTTGTCTTTGCTCCTCACCAGATGGTGTGTCGTGCGTTACCGGCAGATGTGTCGCCACATATTATTGTAAGTAGCACAATTACTGCATCACTTCTCCCTCTTCCCTCCAAACAGCAGGCCTTAGTCACACAGACCCCAACTAACTCCTGTTCTGCATTTGCCCCCCTCCTGTTACCCATGCTGCTTTCTTCTTTTTGTCTTTTACCTGTTTCTATACCGTTAACTGTCATACATTGTTTTTCAGTTAATGTGCAGAGCTATGACACTGATGAAATGTGTCTGTTTATGTGTTAAAACACAATACATTATCTGACTTAACAATACTGATAAATGCTAATGTTTATGGTTATTTTATGTAAGAAATGACAATACAAGTTTAGCCATACATTAAAACATACACAGCACATGAATAAAAAAAAAAGATATATTGTGTTTTATAGAACTGGAAAAAGAGTTGAGCGATGTGATAATCCTTAGTGTTGCTAAGTAAGAAGATGCTTCAAGCATGTTTCTTTTCCATTCCTTCTGTTCCTCTTTACACTACGTACCCATCATCTCGCCCCAGCCTCTCTCCCTCCACCTTCCCATCTCCTCTCTCCTGTGCCCTTTTCAGCTCCCAGTAGGGGTTTAACTGCTCCGCCCTCCCCTTGTCTTCTCCATCCAGGTGGAGCAGAACTGGGCGACCCTGCAGGGTGGAGAGATGACCATCCAGACCACCCAGGCCTCGGAGGCCAACCAGGCCGTGGCCTCGCTGGCCGAGGCTGCTGTCGCTGCCTCCCAGGAGATGCAGTCTGGAGCCACCGTCACTATGGCCCTCAACAGGTAGCGTGGCGGATCTGCAGGCCAGAGTGCATTAGCGTTGGTAAAGTGGGGGTCAGGAACATTCAAGAAGGTCGGGGGTGATTTTAAGGGGGAATGTATCTAAAAAACAAACCTAAAATATAACTGATTTAACCCTCCTGTTGTCCTCTGGGTCAAAATTCTAATTTTAAAGCTTAAGCAGACATATGTTGTGCACTGCTGGCACAACAAGGTAGTGTGTTTGAAAGCCAAGGACAACAGGAGGGTTTACATGCAATCAGGGTCAGTCAGGTGGCGCCATCTGGTGGCACAATAAGATATAAAAAGGACAACATCACAGTGCTGTAATAGCAATCCAGACCACTCAAAATACAAGCAATTTATAGGCATTTATTTAAAGGTACTTTGATGTAGTGTAATGCAGCATATGAATGCATAATGATGCATCTACAATTAATTAAAATGCTATTGTAATCCTGGAGAATTTCCTATTAAACTAGGAGGTAAAACTAGGGGTAAACAGTGAGTTGAATGTTCCGTGACATGGTTCCTGAGGGTCCTGTGTAACCACGGAGAAAGACAGCAAACAGGAGGTGGTTCCACAGGTGCAACAGCATGAGGCCATGAGATCAGGGCTGCTGTCCGGGCAGGTGACCTGAATACCCCTGAGATGACAGTCAATTGCATCCCTTCCTGCTTCAGCATATATATAATTAGCCACGCACTGTTTTCCAAGCTTCATGCGGAACCGAAGCAGTAAATTGGGTGTTCGCAAACTACTCCAATCTACTAGCTGCCTAGAATGGTTTGGTCAAACTAGCTTTAATATAACTAGCTTCGTTAGCTCGTAATAAAACACACTGATATTTTGGGGAACAGCTTAATAATAAAGATCTCTCGAATCTCAAAAACACTTGGTGGAGGTATTACCTGGCGATGTGTTTTCACAATGTTCCTTTATGTCTGTTAAGCACGTAAATTGAGAGTGGAAACTATTTTGGTTAGGGTTGGTGGGGGAAAAATATGGATTCAGTTAATTAAATACAACCCAACTTTAATATCGCTCTTAGCTCTCATTCTTAACGTAATGTTTGGTTATTTTCCGAGCCTGTGTGAGGCTAGCAAGGCAGTTATCCTGCTGGGAATTGAATCGCCTATATATTACTATAGCGACGTTAGCTGGATTTTTCACTGGAGTAGCAAAGCACCAGCGTGCCCCACGGGGCTTGTTACCTATACTCACCCGAGACCATATCCCCCACACTGTTTACCTCAGGCGAGCACCACTGAGCTCCAGAACATTCTGTCCCTGATTTCCTTGCTCCGGAGGGGACGATCGCTGCTTTCCTCTTTCGACATCTCCTTATGTTTTTATTTTCCCTCGCTGTCTGTGCAGGAATACCATCTTGTATAACTGTCTTGAGATGTGACTTAAGCCTGCAACAACTGAAATAGACTGCTCACTGTAGTTCAGGGTGTGGCGGTAGCATGGGTAGTAATTATATGGATGCAGCGACCGGCTGATAGAACTGCTTTGTTATGGTTTAAGCACCTGTCTGTTGGGGAGACGAGACAGCTTTTTCTCCAGAAAAGCTTCTTATACTCCCACCCCCAACCACCCAGTGAGTCTCCCCAGTAAACCCACCCTCCGAGAACAGCGCTGCATGCTAATAATAAGCTACATCAAACGTTGTTTTGCAGTGAGGCAGCTGCCCATGCTGTAGCGACATTAGCAGAAGCCACTCTCCAGGGCGGGGGGCAGATCGTCCTGGCAGGAGAGACGGCTGCCGCTGTGGGTGCACTGGCTGGGGTGCAGGACGCTACAGGTACCTGTTAGTCTACTCACACACCACACACACACACACACACACAGTGACGCATGCTGGCACGACACACAGCTGTACCACATCGGGGGTGGGGGTAAATGTTATAGGTATAGTCAGTGATTGGAAGCAAATACACTTTTTGTCACCAATATCTACTTGCTGGCCGCTAGATGCCCATTTTGTGTGCGCGCTGAAAATAATAATAAATAAATAACCCTGTGTTTCTACACAGCCCTGGCTCTGTAAATGGGAACACAAAGTGGTGCAGACCGCACCACACATAATCCCAGCCTTGGCAATGCATTTCCAATGTGTGAGGTGTTTTTTAAAGTT
Organism: Aphredoderus sayanus; assembly: GCA_027564795.1. Lineage (NCBI taxonomy): Eukaryota > Metazoa > Chordata > Actinopteri > Percopsiformes > Aphredoderidae > Aphredoderus > Aphredoderus sayanus. The sequence goes on along the minus strand of JAODUG010000016.1, from coordinate 1,162,536 downwards.
CAAATATCTGCAAACTTTCCCCAAAATGACTGACTATACCTTTTTAAGACATCGGTATCATTTTATTTCAGCTTAATCTGTTGCATTTTTTTGCATACATACATGCACGTTACGGTTCACCAGTCAACCTGGTTTGGTGTAGCCGGTCTGCTGGTACACCCTAATCTACTCCCCTGATGTGACAGATGGTGCGTGCGCACGTGTGTGTGTCTTGTATCAGTACTCATGCATGCTCTAATCAGTGAATGAAATGTTTGTGGGATTGGGGTGGGAGATGCCTCAAGACTTTAGTTTGTATTAAATTCTTACTTTCATCTGTTAAAAGCATAATGTTGAATCAACATCCTCGATGTGAATCTCAAACTGTCGATTGATAACATAACTTGTATTTTAACTATAGAAACGTACAGCCAAAGTAATGCAAACCACATTCAATTGTAGTGCAACGGGCTATGCTAGCTTACCTGTCCGATGAACAGCCAATGACATATATTGTGTGATTTTTGTAATGATGCTAGCACAAAGAGAGCATTGTTAGCGAGCTAACTGTGCACTGACGTCCCCAGATGGACCGTGTGTATCTACAGACAGCCTGGCTACACACCACACACACAACCTGTCTGTTTCCTCTCTGCCTCCTGACAAGTCCCGTTTCTACAGTGAGATTCACGCATTGCATACACACACATGCACGCACTCACAGTATGCTTGCCTGGGGGGGGTGAGCAGGTCCTAGGAGGCCCCCCTCCTAAAGAGCTTTGATCCACTCCATTATCAGTCTATGGTCTAATCACTTGGCCAGCTGTCAGCACACTGGGCTAAGCTACACACGCGCGCATGCACTCACATATTAGTAAATTATGAATAGATACAGTACATATACACACACTCATTTCAACATCAGTCATTTCACATGAATAAAGGCCTTCTCAAAATTCAAACAAGTACATGCATGTCCTTTTTGTGTACACACACACGCACGCACGCGCACACACACACACACACACCTGCAATCCTCTCGTTCTACATGGCCTGCATTAGTAGGATGAAAAGCAAAGAAGTGAAGCATGTATTTAGGCACCAAAGCTGATTAGCTAGTGTTACATCCACGGTTAGACGAATAGTCCATCAGGACTCTTGCTAAAATGCTAAACCACAATATGGCTAATGAGCACATTTTCAATACCTCTATTCTACAGTTATTAAAAAAAAAAAAGTTTTTATTTGTTATGACTACTTGTGATACTTTTAATTTATTTTCCATAATTGTTAAATTAATCAAAGATCAGAATTTTTCAGAATAGGCTAAGATGAAGTTGAAGAGTGTTTTCATTGTGACTAGCAGTTGGCCACTCTTGCATAATGCTTTTAGCGATTTATTAACACACTATAAAGATACATTTATCACCAAATTGTTATTCCATGCTGTACAGCCTGTCAGGTACAAGGCGTTTGGCTACAAGTGCTTATTTGAACAACCAGTGGCGCTGCCAAAGCCAGTCGTACTCCTGACTATTGACTAAAGCTAATCACTATAATGCTACAGAGAAATACAGAGCACTGTTTGAAGTGCAGCAGCCCAGACACCACTGATTGGCTTGTGTAGAGACCCTACACACACACACACACACACACACACACACACAAAAGCACGCACAAACATACAAACGCAGCCTGAATTGGCATGGCACTCAATGTCATAGAAATGACGTTAGAGTGGTTAGGTGAGGTACTTCACTAGGTAACTATGCAGTTTATGTACCACACTATGCCAAACCTATTCCCTGTTCTTTAAGCCCTACTCCGTAATCACTGCTACAACACAACTCAGCCCTGCCAACAAGCACTGGCAAGTGGGTTTAGAAAGCCTACCATTGACACTTACCATTGAAACAGTTAGTTGCTTATTGACAAAGAGGCCTGAAATGTTCCTATTTAAGAATCACAAATGTGTGTATTACCGTTATATGCATAAAAATAATTTGAAGACTAAATATTTATTTCTCACCTAGAGGATGAGAAATAAATGCTTTAAATTAGTTTAAAGCATTTTTTAACAGCTTATAGCATCCAACATCTCTTTAAATATATGAAATGAATGTAACACGTTAACAATGTATGGATGTGTCCTAACATATTGTATACTAGAATCATCCCGAGACACCTCTCGGCCCCATTCTAAAAATCCCCATTTAAAACAAATTACGGTTCAGCTGTGTTGGGTGCACATCTTAGCCCACCGTAAATGGCAGCAGGCATGAGCCACTGCCGTGCCCTGACCCCCTTGCCTTGTCCGTGACACTGTGGCAGCTTGTGGGGCAGGGCAGAGGCCCATGTGACCACACTGATAATCCCCCGACAGAGACCCACTCACAGCTGGGCGCTGGGGAAGTGAGCGGGGTTCAATTGGACCATTGTTCAGAAATGCCGTCTCAGTAAAATGGCTGCTTCCCCATGTCGCGCAGCTATCTGGTATTTGGACTGCCTACTACCAGCCACCAGGCCTCACACATACTCCCTCACTCTCTCTCCCTCTCTTTCTCTCTCTCATACACACACACACACACACAGTCTCCAGATTAGCAGCACACACGCTGGGCTGAGTAACTCTGGACCAAGGCACATCTGAAGACTGAAAAGATGACTATATAAATGACTATTTATTTAATGGCAAAATGTGAATAGGAGTGAAATGTGGAGTGGTCAACAGCCATTTATTAAGAGAAACATATTTAGTAAGAGATTATTATTAGTTTATACATAT
>JAODUG010000016.1:1148502-1159672 GCA_027564795.1 Aphredoderus sayanus | reverse complement strand
GTGAAATGTGGAGTGGTCAACAGCCATTTATTAAGAGAAACATATTTAGTAAGAGATTATTATTAGTTTATACATATGTAAAGCTGCACACTAGAGCTAGTTTCCCCATAGTACTCACAGTAGTGGTCACCTACAGGTGAGGGCTAATGAATCCAAATAAACGTAAAAAAAAACACTGCAGTTATCTGACAGCAAAGCACCTCTTTGATGTGGGTATATACTGTACTACAGATGACACTATAACATTTTATATGACAAAGCCTTGTGAATACATTGCCTTGTAAGACCATTGTGATTTTGGAAGCTCCAGAATTTGTTCCACTGTCCATATCAGTCTATTCTAAGTTGCTAGTTAAAGAAAATATAGTGAATATAAGTATCGAATAATTCCTTTGAATAAATTCAATTTGAGAGCTATGTGGTGATAAACACAATGGCACCACCAACCAATAGGATTGGCCAATAACTTCATTTCTGTCATCACAAACTGAACTACCCAGCTTTATGCTGGTTCTTTGTTCGGTTAAGGGGGAGCTTGCCCAGTCAGGATGATTTTAGCAGGTTATGTAATACATAGATGTGCAATGATGACCTTTATGTATTTTCTCCTTCATGTCCTCAGGTCTTGTCCAGATCCCAGTCAGCATGTACCAAACGGTCGTAACCAGCCTTGCCCAGGGTAACCGGCCTGTCCAGGTTGCCATGGCACCTGTTGCAACACGCATTGACAACACTGTAACACTGGATGGCCAGGCGGTGGAGGTTGTGACCCTTGAGCAATGATGCTAGGCCCATTCCTTCCCCCAACTTTCACCTCCTGCACCTCCACAGAAGGCACAAAATGGTCGGCCTGAAAATTGGATTTTCCCGCCATTTTTCACATCACGCAATGTACAATGTAAAATATATTTTTAGATGTACATCTGCAGGGGTATTAAAAGTAATTTGTCAATGCGTCATGTTTACTATGTAAAGATATTGGTTTTGACGATGCAATTTTTTATTTTATTTTTTTTTCATTTAGCTTACTTTTTTTTAGCAGTGTTGTTGACAATTATGTTATAAAGGTTAGAGTATTTAGTATTTATTTCTTTACAATTAACCTTTTCATAAAAACAAAGATGAACCAAAAAGCTTGGGAGGAAAGCCACCACTGTGTTAGCCTAACTGTCCTGAAACATTGCTCTGTCTGTATTTTTTTGCTTTTATAGAATGCAAATACCAATTCAGTGCCATAGCCACTAATTACTATTTTACTCCATTTCTAAACCCTTGTGCAAGACACTGTCACCTTCCACCACTGCTCACAGTTTTAGCCTACAAAACCACATCCAAGCTGTAGACACTCCTTAACATTTCTCAGATTAGAAATGTCCCCTAGTTAAATGTTCTTTTGAAGTGTTGTCTTGTAATGTGGTTATTCCCTGTGCCGTTTTAATGTAATGCACATGCCAAGATCCATTAAGACTCAGGATATAGATCAAGGTGTTTTATACTACTGGATTGATGAGCTGACTTATGAAAGCAGCCAAATTGTTTACCAAGACTACAATTAATTTACAATGCAATCATTAATATACTTTTTAATTAACGTAATCTCCTTTGTATGTCACTGGTAGGGCCGAAAGTTGCATAATTTTGTATAATGCATAAAATGGGTTGTAGAGTCTCAAAGGTATTATACACATTCAACATGTATTTAATATGAATTAAGGAAGAAAGCATACTGTATCTCCTCAGTGACAATTGGTTTCAATTCAACCAAATATCTGTTTAAGAAATCCCAATAAACCGGCTGCTGTTCACCCATCAAATTGTCTCATATATATATATATATTTTTTTCTTCTTTAAAGCAAATATATTTGGTTTGACCATTTACAGCATACAATTTTATTTGTTTAGAGTTGGAGAGAGGTGCATGATGCATGAATATACCCCCTGGCACTATGAAATTAGTATTAACCACTGCACACATCCTCTAGGATACAATATTAGAGAAATAAACTTTGGTATTTAACCACTTTCAAAACAGTCAGTAGCTCTCCGCTAGGATGTGTATGCTAATTGTCAGCCTTGCACCTTTAATCTACGGTACAACGTGGGAGTCCTTGAGTCTTGTCTTAATGCAGTTAGCACGAATACTCCATGACCTCCATGCTCTCCTCTACTCCATCATCCTTCCCTCTCTCTCCTGTGCGTGACAGTCGAGACACTCGATTACATCATAAGCTGCACAGCTCCTGCCCCTCCCCCATGCTTTAAAGCCTGGGATTTCAGCGCAGGGCCCTTCTGTTGCAGTGGGACAGAGAATGAGAGAGGTGTGCAGGCCTTCATCTGTCCAGGCGTCACCACATATCCTGTTCCTCCTCCAGATGAAAACCCAGGCAGGTTACATTCACATGTAAAAAAGAGATCACATTTCCTTATAATGTGTTTTTCCCTCCTAGTCAGCTGGCTCGTTCACTCTGCCAGGTAACATCGGTCAACATATGTCTAGGGGATAACATGTCAGTGGTTTAACTCACAGCACCTTGCAGGGCCTTAACGTTTTGTGAGTGCGTGTGCGTGTCAGTATGGTGCATGTCAAATATTTGCTACAGATTAGGAAAGATTTATTAGCATGCTTTCATGGATGCCAGCCTTCCATGATCATTTTCTGCTGCTAACCACACATGGTGCCCTGAAATTTAACTATAGCACTCATGACACCACAAATTGACACAACTTGAGTTACTGTGATCTTCAGTTGACTTTTATTAAAATGTTAAAAAGGTGTTAAAAAAAATGAATGGTCTTTGATGAGGAAACAAGCAGATATTTTTTGAATCAACTAATGGTGTGCAGCGATGATGAGATCTATGGGTCTAACTACAGTAGCAGACACATTGACCTTGTTACTGAAAAGTACTACATCTTTGGCCATCTACCCAACTTCACCAAGTTTTGAATGCATTGAATTTCATTTTGCAAAACCGGTTTGTCATTATTCAATGTATAATAAAACAAGATAGTAATCATCTTCCGCAGTCATAAAATAATTTTAATTACATTATTCTAAAAGTTTAAAGCGCCACAAGGTGATAACTGAGCATTACAGGCTACGTCAAGTTGAATGCTATTCTCAGCTGTTATGAAACAACTCTTCTTAAGAATGTTTAACTTAAGAAAGTGCGTAATGTTACTACATACTACATTTTATGTACACATTAGGCAGAGGGTGTATCAATATGCTATAGACTGCCCCACTACCGCACTCCCGTCAGGTTTAACATGCTGGCAGCCAAGCACAATATCTCAGGAGTAACAGCTTTCGTTGTGTGGCCGCTATTCACTACATGACTGCACTAATAACACATAGCCTACTCCTCACATTGACTGACTTTGGACCAGATTGGATGCCTTTTACAGCCTCTGGTCCGGGCCAGACAGGCTGTGGTGTGACTGATACAGACACCACCAGATCTTTAGTGGGCGCAGGTACAGGAGGGGTGGTTGTATTGATTCTTTCGGGCCAGTGCACAAGGCCCCCCGGCCTGAGGCTTTGGTGCCCTGGCTCATCAGCAGGGAGGGGGTTGGGGGGGGTGCACTGCAGAGAGAAGAAGGCGCTGATCATTCGAGTCGCGTGGAGTCGTGCAGGCAGCCTCCAGGGCAGCGCTTTAATCTCTACTAATCGTTTCTTAATACGCACGTCCCAGGCAGGACACCCCCGCACACTGACTCTGCCACAGAATAGCCTACCTCCTCCTTGCGGTGGGGCTGAGGACTCCAACACAACCAGTAAGGCTGCATAACATGCAACGTTAATGTATCATTCTGCACAGGGGCTTCATGGATACTGTGACATCGGGTACTGAAATGTAACAAATGTAACTCAACAGAGATTGTCACTTGAAAAGAAAGTGTTTTATTTGAATGTATCTGATCACCATGGCCAGGAGCTCCCGCTGCACCCTCCAACTGCCCAAATAAAATATCACAAATGCTTTGGAAAAAGGAATTCATTCGAAATCTACACGATGGTATTATGGGTCCATACAGAGAATGTCTGATTCTGATAACCAAATTAATATCTCAAACGATCCCTGCCTCTTCTATAATAGTCTAATACTGGCATCCACACCTTTCCAACTCACACACGTGCACCTTCGGCCCAGACACTGCGTAAGAGCGATGGGACTTAATCTCATTTCACTAATGCTCAGCATGCTGCATTAGAACACAGGCACAGCACTGTCTGGGAGGGAGAGAGAGAGGGAATGAGGGAGAGAGAGAGATGAAGAGAGAGGCCAGGGGGGCTGTGGAATAGAAGGGGCTGAAAACTGCGGTGTAACCTGAGAGGTTTGGCCCATCTGGGGAAGGCCTCACATTGACAACGGCTATCCCACAATGCACTTTGCTGTAGAGAAGATCGTTAAAGGGAATCTGACACAATGGACCGGTCTTTTGAAAATATTTATTTGCATCACAGATAGAGGGGGTTTAAATTATTAAGCAGATTCTTTTAGCCAAATAAAAGCTTTAGCAGGTGCACAAACAACAAAAAATTCTAACATGTTTTTCTAGTTTAACTAGCGCAACAAATCAAAACCACTACTATAGTAAGCGTGTGCGTGTTATGTTCCGCAATATGAGACACAACAAGGGCACAATATCAGTCTGAATCAGTTGAGGTGAAAAACAGCGTAGGCTGTACAATGAGCGCCTTTACGTTTCACTTTATATCACTTCAATTTGAATATTTCCGTTCTCATTCTATTTTAATGGCCAACTCACACAAAAGAAAAAAAACTCCATTTAGGACCGGCCACACAGATCAAATATTGTTCATCCGCAGGGTACGCACCAGTAACAATACAAATCATATTAGCCAAAGCTGAAGTGTAGGCTGTAAAGCAGGATTTATGCAAAGGCAGATAGAGTGGTTTTAATCTCCAGATCCCCCTGTCACCTACATTAACAGACCCTGACCCAGATATATGGAGCTCAGGGTGCAGCAGCATTCTAAGCCATAGCCTACTAACTGTAGATCAAGCATATTCAGGTGGTATGTCACCCAACGCTTTGAGAGCTGGGGAGGGGCGGTGAGTCACAAATTGAAACCCCAACATTTTCCGAAAGCTTTTATTTTTACATTTAACTTTAATAAAACATTGATGCATTATAATTGGCTTCATGTTTATTATACAAGTCCATGCTGTATTACGTGTACCTTCTTGGGGGTCTTGTCTTGAAAACCACATGCAGCAATCGAAAAAATAAACATAGGCCTACTCTCCAGTTTTTCCCGAGCAGATTAGAGAAGTGAGGGGAAGCTGCATTGAAAGAGGAGGTAAGGTGACACCACACAATTTGCCAATTATACCACAGAGGAGAGAGAGTCACTCCATATTGGCTGGTGAAGGTAGAATAGGTGACCCTTTATACCAGGGCTTGGTATGAGTCACAGGACCACCGAGTTCCTCTTCCGGAAAGATCTGCATCAGGATCATATTTCAGCACTGTACACTCATTTGGTCTAAACTGGAGCAGAACAGCATTTGGGTGCCACTTATGTGATACATTTTCGTAAACAATCGTTCCTCATCCCAAGGTCACATTTTTAATAATTGCAGGGTGTACATCTATTCCACAGTATTCACTGTTTTAATCGAATTTATGTTTATATACCAAAGAAGCATACACATTAAAAATATAAAGAATGGCTCAATTTAAATTTAAATTGATTATTAAATAGTTGTACAGTATGCTTTCTTAGCAATGACACTACAAGCTAGCTAGTTGCCAGATATATATATAGACATTTTAGCCTTGTTACTTCACTAAGAACACCATATCTTTAAACACCTTCTCCGCCACCATACCTTGGATGATAAATTGATATCAAATATTGTCCTTCTGTAAATACAAAAGAGACCCACAACAGATATGACACCTAGTTGTATTGCTAGTTGTATTTAGCCCACCACTGGTATGTCCAGTACGATGTCTGTGCTGGCACCGTCTGGACCATGTCTAAAGAGTCACCGGAGCTTTGAGACTGGGGTGTGCAGGGGAGGAACATAGTCTCACCCCACCCTTCATCACCCACAGCCACTCACTCATTGACCTAAATTGTACACAGGGTTTGTCCACCTGATCAAACTAGAAGTGCAACAGAGTGGTTTCATTCCTTAGGCTTGGCTCTCAAGCAGTAGTTGGCAAGTCTAGAACCACCGGATCCATCTACCTCACCAGTGTGAGTTCTACCATTGCCAAACACCGCCAGGGAGCTGCTTCGCCCCCGGTCGGGGGGGTATGTGTCTCATAAGTACAATTCCCCATGCTCACACAAACAAGGAACCTGTAGTCAATAGTGTTTATTTTTCCAACAATCTACTTTCAACTCGCTCTGAGAGGTGAGCCACCTAATGCTGCATGTTAACACACACTGGCAGACTGGATGTCTTTTTTCTTTTCTTTAATGGTCCACATATATTGAATATTCTGCTCTAGTGAGACACTGCGGGTCAGATTACATGCGCGGAACCAGAAATAGAAATGACCTACGATAAAAGGTGAAGCAAGGACGATGCAATCACAAGCGACAGGGTGGCACATAACGCAGGGGTGGACTGCAATCCAAGGCGACACAAACATGATGGACGTCTATCTTGTCCTATATTGGCACTACACATAATTGCTCAAAGTATATATACAGAAGCAAAAATGTGCTAGTGCCAAAATGGGCAAAGAAGAGAAGTGGAGGAGACATCCAACTGCAATAGAGCTGTCCTTATAAAGCGACGTTAAGCAACAGAAGCCATAGGAGCTGCGTACCCCAGCGATCATGCAACCAAAGCAGAGTCATTACATCACGTTCACCCCACCCACAAGCACAACAGGGAGAAGGGAGGCAGGGAAGAGTCGGCCGCATTGGACGGGCGTCATCCAGCGGTTCTTTCTCTGCTCTGTTTATGGCCCTATGGTAATTCACTGATTGTGAGCTTTCACAGTGAATTCTACCAGTGCCATACACAGAACAGGAGTCATCATCACCTCCACCAGTCTGCCTGTTTCGACAGTCCACCCAGGAAAATGGAGGTGTGCACACTAGAACAGTGGTCCTTAAGCTTTATTGAGCCGTGGCTCAATAATGCAGTACGCTAAGATTGTAGTCAAGCATGCAAACAAAGGGCCAAGATAATGTTACCCATATAGCCTAGTATAAACCATGAACAGCAATAAATGCATGCACATTTGATTCAACATATAAAACTAGGACAAAAATAATATAGACCACGTTTCATCTTGGATTTAGTCACGACAGGGCTTGATATCACAGCCCCATGTTGAGAACCACTCTCCTAGACCACCGACCCACAAGAAAGCAGCCTGGAGAGAAGAAGTAAAGCGACAAATGAGAGAAGGCGGCATGATCTAGACCTTGTATTGAAAGTGTCCGTGGGTCACCAACATGCCCACACAGTTGGGGTGACGCAGCTTAGCCACACAGGCACCGCACTGCAGTGGAAGACACTGTGAAGCAGGTCAAATGGCTGTCAGTCCTAGGAATGATGAACAGTCTTCTCTATGTATCAACTGCTAATCTCTTATATCCTACGCTCTTGAGAAGGAAAAAAGGAGAAGGGATGAAGACTTTTAATTTTATTTACCCAAGCATGCTTCATGCATGAACTTAGTTAAAATGCAATACATACTATTTTATTGTAGGAGTACTTTATGGTAGGTATTACAGCAACATAATAATTCAGTTCAGTTAGATGGTTAACTAGAGGCTTGGGCAACAGTACAAGAGGAGCCTGCGTGGTCGTTCTATGCAACAGCATGGCAGAAGGCACAAAGACCTCACACAATATTGTACAGGTCTCGCCAGCTGATCCCACAGCAGACATCTGAATATGTGGATTATCACTTTATCGGAGTTTGGGGATTTGTTTGAGAACCCAAGGGACCAGATTGACAATATCCCTATAGTTTATTTTTAAATCAATTACAGCCAAGATTCAACCAAAATATTATTAAAGTATATCGATGAGAACATGAATAAGATACATGGTTGCGTGTGTCCAATGGCTTTCCAAACTAAACTTGGAAGCCCCAAGTAATGTACCCCCTTCTGCCCCAACACCCACTTGCTCCCTCAATGACAGGACACCTTAAACTTGACTCCTAATTAGCTCCAGTGAGCAGACACCAGATACATTGTTACACATTAATGTTCCTCAGGTCAATATATGATGGGGTTTGTCTTAGCATAATAGGCTCATCGGGCCACTGCCTCTACTCAACATGTCACCCATTATCTTATAGATTTATAGATAACGTATAGATATATACGTTATACTTATATAATGTCTCAAATAAATATAAATAGCAGCTTTTCTGACAAACTAGTGGGTTAACACAGTGAACCTACATAGGGTAATAATGAGAAATGCATGCCCTGTTGTTCATTTTGGCAATAAAGCATGGGCAAAAGCTGCAACACCACACTGGTCTGGTGTCTACGGCTGGATCAGGTACAATCTTGAAGAGGTCTGCGTGCAATCTCTGGCCTTCTCAGTGCACAAGCCAATTTATATACTATTTTGACTGAAAAACAAGTATTAAAATGTCATGCCAAGGGCACGACCTTGGGCCAGAGCAATGCCAGCTGCACGGTGTGAATACATCTACACAAACCGTCTTCTGTGTCGCCGCAAGATAATATGACCCATGTATGTAAATCTCCTCTGACTCAGACGCTAACTCTCTTCTGTCCTTCTGGGCCCTGAGTGGCCCCACCCTATAGGCCTGAGTTCAGCCATTAGCTCCCCCTCACTCGGGGCCCTGCAGTGCATGGAGCTTCCATTGATTCCAGCGATCAAACCATGTACTAAGTGATTTCTCAGACATCCAAATGGCTCCCTGAGCTGGACTCCCATTGCCATTTCCTGGAAAAATCAATACCACTAAAAAGCCAAGTTAAAACTAACCTTTGTCCTTTAAAGGATATACAGCTTCTTTTTCTTTCTCTGTACAATAATGTGCTAAAAGTATATTTGATTATTTACACTTGCATTCTTTGCACTTTGCCAGGACCTAAATGATTAACAGGGAGGACATTTGAACGATTTAGTCTGGGTTTAAAATTGTATCAGGGGTCTATTTAATTGCAGTTAATTGCATTTGGATTTAATGCCAACTCATGCTCTAAATACTGAGGCATCTGCAGCATAACCTACAAAATCTGCTATGACTATTTAAACATTTTCTAAACATTAGTGACTGTTAAGCGAGTTGAATATATAATTTATAGTAACACTACAAATTGTATATTGTAAAATATTATAAAAAAAAAATATTTATGATCATTTATGTAGTTGTAAAAGCCTATAGGCTTGAGTCTTGGCCTTGGATGTTCTGCAGTAATCGTTATTTTAACCTAGAGGCAGCGCCAAAGCCCATTCCGTTAATCGCATTTGTCTGACTACATAGTTTACAAGTGCTCAACTTCATGGTTATTTTAAGAGATTTGACAAGATGTGCATGCGTTCATGGTGCACCTAAAACATGAATTAGTCATTTCCATACAAAAGGTATGGCTGGACAGCGTGTCTTGTTAGAAAGATAATAACTAACGTGTCAAAGAGCATTGATTATCGTCTAGTAGGCCTATTTATAACAGAATAATTGAGAGTAGGTACATTACAATATAGGCTTTGTCATTTTCAAAGTAGGCCAAATATGTTATATTTCACAAATAATTGTAGCCTACATCAGTACATTGGGCCTGGGCTTATTTGGCAAAATTGTTCGTCCCCATAAACAAGTGTATACAAAGTTACACCTGCTATCGCTAATTAAGTTTCATTTATTTGCTATATATACACCGTATATTCTAGGCCTATATGATATTAAATTAATCAAGTTATCATTTCATCATCATATCATTTAATCAAAAATGTGTTAGGCATATCATTACGTAAATTTGCAATAAAATATATAAATTAATAGAAAGTAAATTATGTTTGGTTAAGGTTAGGCTGGGCTATCTGATCTGAGACTATCGCTTTTATAGGCTTCAAAGAGAGGATAAACTTTGACGCATGAATAGAATTTCAACAAATCAAAATATGGAAGATATGATGTATTATAAAATACAGGCCTAATGGTGTAGACTTACGATAAATAAATGGCTATCTAAGAACAATAATATTTTTAACAAAATAAAATACTTCAACTTCTTTTAAACTTCGTTAAAGCAGTTTTATCTGTCCTCTCAGAAGAAGGTGAGATTCAAACCCTCAAGCTATCCCTATATGTCTTTATAAATTATACGTGTAAATGTAAAAGTATAGCCTACTTTGAGGTCGGTCCCTCGCCGTGCGTCATTTTAAAGCTCAAAGCATACAAAACCGGTATAAAAATGAAGTCTGGCCCGGCACATTAATTAACTTTATTAATATCTTGTCTATAGGCTTTACTGCTTTAAGTTCCAGGAAACCAGCCCTCGAACCTCGTCTGCCTGCAGCGAGACTGCAGAATTACAATGAAACAAAGAAATCCAAGCGGCGTTGTTAACTTCCTGAGTATCGGATATCATTTTTAGACCTCCATACCGATTCCCTCTCTTTCCCCGTTTACCTGCACTCGGCGTTCCGTCCGGCTCTCCAGGTGCGCTGCAAGGGTGTCATGCCGCGGTCTATAGCACGCCCAACAAAAAGAGACCTCCGTCCATCGCGTGGACTCGAGAAAGACTATCTCCTTGTTTGGGCTGCGACTACAAGGATTTGCCAATGGAAAAGATAATTAGTTTGTAAGCATCTTACCCCCGTAGCAAAGGAATAATCCAGCCCGCCTCTGCCTCTGCTATTTTGCGTTGTCACTGGTCCAGGTGCCGTTTTTTCTTTTTTTTTTCTTTGAAGGTGGAGCTCTCTGGAGGCGAGGGAACCTTAAAAGTGCTACGATTTAGACTGTCTGGCAGTCTGAACAGAAGAGGATTGGTTTGCCTCTCCGGATTAAACGATTTCATGGTGAATAATTTGGTCCAGCCCCCTTCTTTAGTCAATTGCGCCGCTTAACAAGGCCGATTCTTATCATGGATGGGCATCATTAGTGGACTGATTGTATGAAATTCATTTTAACTCAGCTAAATTATTTTAAACATTTAGAAAAATAGAATATATA
>JAODUG010000016.1:1130216-1141070 GCA_027564795.1 Aphredoderus sayanus | reverse complement strand
GGGGGGGGTTATATGTACATAGATACAACCTATGGCAGCATTATTGACTTTTCCCATAGATTTCTATTATTTAAGTGGTCTGGGAGGGTCTCTTCTAGAACGTCTCAGGTCTATTCGCTTGCCAGCGGTGTTGGTGCTACCTTTCTTCCGCAGCAGAGGCTTAAAAGCACCACCCCCTCCACCACAAATAATGCATTTTCTATAGAGAAACAAATATAGCAGACTTAACTAACAGTTGTTAGGATGCAACAGACAGGACCAAAGTGAAAAGGTGTACCTTTGATTTTCTGTTTGTACTCCTCTGGCCGATGGAGGTACATGGCAGCTGCGTCTCCATTCAGTGGGTCAATGGGGTTTGGATAAGCCAGCAGCTGTGGCAAGAACGACTCAAAGATGTTTGTCAGATCTGGAAGGTGGAGACCAGAAGGTCACTGTGATTTTATTTCTAATTCCTTGGGTATAAAAGCACTTGCCCGGAAATGTACAGTCGTACACATCCATAAAGAATGTTTTAATATTAAACTAAAAATATCCCATATTTTCTTGGCAATGTTGGATTTATCTGAAGATAATCTACTGAATACAATTCATTGCCGTGCAGGACTGAAACTATTGAAATTCACATGCAGTGTATGAAATAATGAAATAGGCCTGCTGTGGCCTTGTACTAAAACCTGCAATGCTGTTCTCATCTACTAGGTGTCCCTGTTCAGTCCACACAAATAAAACACTAGTCTGGTAAATTTAGTTGTCAGGTTTTACTTGTAACCAATCACTCAATAACATTCATGGTGTAATTGTGGAAACTAAATGTTTATTGGCCGGCATTTTCCTTGATTATAAAAATCACTTCAGACACTGTCGACCAAAAGGATTCTAATCTATAACAAACAAGCTAAAAACACAAAGGTTATGTAATCAAACGAAGCTGACCTGATTTAAAATAACAATGGAGTAAGCTAGCTCACATGTTCAAGGAATAAATACAGGTTCTGGATACCTGACAACAGCAGTAATCTTTCAGTTGCTGTTCCATCCAACCCCTTTCTTGCAAAGATGCTGGAATCAGCGAGTTTACTTAATTTAAGTTTACTTAAATTACTTTTTAATGACCACCTCTATGAGTGAAAAGTAACATGGTGGTCCCTGCTAAGGGTATCAACATAAAGCCAGCCATATTTACTAAGCTGCAGGGCTGTAATGACAGTGAGAGAGTGAGAAAGCAAGGGACACTGTCATAGCAAGAGACAGTCACTATCACTTAGATGTATGTGACCGTGCGCCACTCTTTCCCTCTCAGCTGACAGACAGTAAATCATTGCTGTCAAGCGTTGTGTCTTCTGACCTTGTTGACTTAGGGTATTATCTTATTAGTGTTAACTTCACTTCCCCTGCCCCCAAAAGCAGATTAGGGCTAATTCTCATAGGGGCCCACCAGTGAACAGTATAGCGGCCCTATGGGCCAAAAACCTTTACTCAATGCACAGCTGAACTGTAGTAATGATTGAACTATAAAGGAAAGGATCTCACTCGATCTCTCTCTCTCTCACACACACACACGCACACGCGCACACACACACACACACACACACACACACACACACACACACACGATCGACTCACCGTAAAGAGCTGTCCACGTCTGGTTGATGACATCTAAACACACTGTCCCTGACCTAACCAGGGAGGGGCACAGAATTAGTATTTGTGTTTCACTAACAGAGTAAACCCCTACCCACACATTTGTCAACACACATGCAATATATATTTGGAGATTTGTTTAAACTAAATTAACAGGGAAGGTGCTTTTAGTTGGATTGTGGGTAATTGTTCAATCAGACATTATGCAATGAGCATTCCTGTGTTGAAAGGTGTATTCTGAGGCAACGCATTTCCACACTGCAGATGAACACAGGCATGTCATTTAGATTATTCCATTCAAATTCCTATTCTGGCCTCTAAATCACATGCTTGTTGCTATGTAATTTATGAGGCGCTGCGGCTCACAAAAGTTCTTAATCTCTGGAAGAAGACTGATCAGTTTACCCCAACAAGCTTTATAAGTAAAATAGCTAAAATAACCACATGTGGATATGTCCTCTATGAGAAGTTTAAATATTGGTGCAACAACCCAAGGCATATTTGTTTGGCCACTGAAGCCAAACATAACATAATTTATAGAGGTTTGAATACACACACACACACACACACACACACACACACACACACACACACACACACACGTAAGATCAATGCTCAAGTAAGCAATCTAAAAACAACTTAACCTTCAATTTTTCTTATAAAAAGATAACTTTACACTTAAAATACACTGCCAGGAACAACTTACGCTTCATCGATGTTGGGATGAAAAATCTTATTCATAAATCCTGCAAAGGAAGGAAAAGTCAATGACAGTGCAAGTAACCAGAAAAGTCAAGTAAAAGAATAGGACACTGGCTGTTAAACTCGTAGGTCGTACCTATTGATGGCGATTTGAATGGGTATTTGTCAGGGAGATCTACCCGCACCTTCCATACTCCTCCCTCATACGGCGCTGTGATGTTCAAGAGGACGGAGAGACAGACAACAGTTGTAAGAAAGCCCAATGCTACAGGAGAGAGGAACGACCGTATTCCAGATGCACTCTGGCTCTGTGTGAGGGTGTTAGCAGGGAGGTAGCAGTTTTCTGTGCTCCTCTGCTGAGATACTCAATGCAGAGAGAGAGAGGGCCTATAAGGAAGACACTTTCATGCTACCTTATGGATAAATGTTTCAGCCTATGGACTTTTAGATATGTTTTGCTCCAAATCAATCGTAATATAGCAACATCAAAAGAGGAGAATGTGATGCACACTACTTCCAGAACATTGCTTGTACATTTAAGTAGCCTTGGAATTCAATAGCAGATAGAAACATGCGATTGTTCGGGAGTGATAACAGTACACACACACAAACAACTTCCAAGACATCCTCAACAGTGTACAGTACATCACCATCTTGTCTCATTGACGCACTGACATTGAGGTGGGTTTGGCACTACAGAGACTGTGACTGGGTTGCCTGATTTCATTTCACTTTACAGTCCTGGCCAACATGTAAGCTCTTCATGGTCCAGCAGGAGAATGAGTGAGGACAGCTGTTCCTCCTAGATGTCATCTCAGTTCAATTCACCTGCTTCAGTAAAGTTACTAGAATACTCCAGATAGATCTTACTTTAGGAAACTAGCATAGTATATCATATCAGTATAAGAATATACAGCAGGCCAATGGATGACCAGAAACCACTGACAAATTCATTTTATATAGTATAAATAATAATTAACCAGAAATTCTTTGGGGGGCTTCACAGACCTCAAAGAGCATCTTGTGCGCCCGCATCCAGATATTGAGAATCACTTGCCTAAATTCTGTCCAAACTATCCAAGTAATTTTAAAAACCAGTTTAGAAGGAAATTAATATCATTATATGGAGAATGAGAAATACTTACTTCCTTGTGGCCCGAAAAACTTGACTACAAATTCATTGAGTCCGCTGAGGATGGTGACTTCATGCTTGCTCTCAATACTGCACAGCAGTTAAGGGCAAACTCTATTTGGCTTTACAAAAGCACACATGGCTCAATGAAGAGCACATCCATGGGCACACACAGTTACAGAGGGAGTCACGTCACATGTGGAGTTGAAACGCATCCCGCTAGAAAAATATCACCTCTGAAATGATAGTTCACCCGCCAGTGATTCCAGCATGACACATCATCACATGCTCATTCACAAGGCAGTGAAAAACACACCCTCCCAATCTCATTCTCCCTCATATCACTCACAGTTAGGAGAAATTTAAGGACAAATAATAGCTTTTGACACAATAATGAAAACTAATCAATGCAAGGAAATCCCTCTGGGATTGGATGCAGACGACCTACAATCTATACAAGGACATTCTTTATCAGCAAGGATCATTTGCTCACTCTGAAGCTTTATTATACGGATACAGATGAAGGTAATGCAGTGGCAAAACAGCAACAAATATATCTTGCTGTCTGAAATGTAAACCCCTAGAAAGGTTTATGTTGTGATCAAAACAACCCAAAAACAGGAGTACTGCTCGAATGACAAATTACCAGCTCTCTACAAGAACACGTTTTTCTTCCCTGCAGCTGACAACATAGGCAGCCAAGCCTCACACCTACTGTTCATCTGTGCCCTGGTGCATGCACATTTCCTCTCTATCAAAACACAAGCCTGGCTCTCTATAGAGAAAAGGCCATTGGACAGAGTTTGGCGCCCCAGCCATCTGTGGCTCAGATTCCACAAGGTCTTTTTTTTTTTTTACACTTTTAAACAGCTCTGCTTGTGTTTTACACACGGCAGTTAAACGTATGCACACTGACAGGCCCTTGCAGGCTGCGGTCCACCTGTCATTCTGCAACAGAGTCCCTTCAGTTTATCAGCACAGATCTCCAGTTTGCAATACAGCGGGTGGGTGCATGTCACATGCTGACATTGCAGTCATTTTAGCTTAAAAGACAAAAAATAAACAAACATATAAATAAATATTATTGAGGTTCATATATTAAAAAAGGATTATAGCATGAATAATATTTCATTCAAAAAGAAGAAAGAAAATACTATAGACCTATGGGCTTGGATTCCTACCATCTGCTATCACTGATACATATTTCTTTGTACATTTATAATGGCTTACTTGAAGGGCAAGAAGCAATTTTATTTAATCTGACACAGTAAAGCGAAATGACGCAGCTCCCTTCCCTAAACAGCTTCTTTAACTGCTTCCATCAGTAGGCATTAAATAACCAATGGCCTTTACCTGCTGCAGTTCTCTGTAACTTACAGAAATTATACTGACTAATGACCAAAGTGGTGCAAATTCCCCCACACATGTTCTAACATGGTGCATATCTTAAAGATGTTAAATACAAAAGAAAATGATGTTTATGAATTTGTGCTCATTTCTGTGCTAATCGATTCTAATATAATTCACCTACAAACAAACAAACAGACTGAGCTTTGGAACGATTTGCTACCCTCCCCTCTTTCCCCCGAAAGCATTATCCTCCGTTAGACTACAATTTCTCCCATTTCTGGTCAGTCAAAAGGCATCTTCTCCAATTACATGCAAAATTACAATAATAACAGCCCCTCAAACATGTGTTTGCTTATCCCTCGCTTCTCAGCAGTGTTGTTAGAACTAGCACTAAGCATTATCATTCAACATCCCATTCCTGCACACTTAGAACTAAATTCATCACAGAGAGATAATCCCCTAGGCTATCAGCAGAGGAATAAAGACACGAGATGTCAGCACAGACACACAGAAAGACAAGGGAAAACTGTGTAAATGTGTACATATGCCAATAGCAGATGGAGTGAAAGCCAGAGAGAGGGAGGTAATTGTTTCCCATGCAACACAGTAGCAGCTTGCTTGTCAATCTTCATAGGATATGCATCCTATTAGTGGTGGCACTGACCCCAAATAGCTTCAATCCAAGTTTAGTTTCAGATTTAGACAAACCTGCAAATGACTGAAGTGAATTCCTAAACTTTAATGAAATGTCATAAAAGAACAACAGTCAAAAGGACCATTTTGAGGCCATGGCAGAAAGAAGACACCATGTGACGCTTGGCTGAAACATAATGGCAAACACAGTTGCCTATGAGCCGTGCGATTTCTCGGTGGTAATAATCCCAGCATCTATTCAGGGCATCTACCTAACCAACAGGGAAATCCCTGGCGAGTGAAGGTATGTCTGTGTGCATGTTTATGTATAGGGTGTGTGATTGTATAATATCTATTAGAAGTTAGCATCGAGTTGGGATTGCTGTAATGGCCCTGCTTAATAGTACCTCAATAAGCATCCACAATTTTATTGAATTAAATACAACCACCATTATTTTCCATCATTCAACACTTGCACCAGTACTAACTTAGAAGAATCTCAAAAGTATGACACATATCAGAGTATACATGGGATGTTGTGTCCCAAAATAATGTCCATTAATAAGTCAAGAATTTAGCTTTACCTTTGTTTTGCTTATAGGCCATACCTCCCTTAACATATCACATAAATGAAAGTGCAGTTCAAGCTATGACTTATGGTATTCCTTATTTTAAAGCTTTACAACTAAAGATATTTACAACTATACATTGTAATGGCATAGCCGTAAACATCCACCAGCCAGTGAAATGATCTGTAATAATATCTGTTCTAGTTGAGAACCTCCTCTTCCTTCGTAAAATAATTTAGATTTTGGACTGTGCCCAATATAATTATGACCAATCAGGACATCCTTTTCACCAAATGGACCAGTGAGCCTATCTTACCTGTCAATAACATGAATGCATGCACATAGCTACAACAGGGCTGTCAATGCAAAATAGGCTGAGTGTCCAATTGGCTGTCCAAAGTATATTTATTTTATTTATTTCTTTATACCATTAGCTCTACTGAGAGTTTTTGGAGGCATAGTGTTTATTCACCTGAGACGCTTTGGTTACTATTATACGGAATGTTCGTGGAAATTAAATAAAATTTGTAATGTAGGCTTCTATATACTGTATTAGTTTTCATAAGTGATTAGTGCTCACCCAAAGATGAACACTTTTCAACTTTAAGCGATACTCTGCACTCGGCGTTGAAACACACTGTGGTGGACACTAGGCCTAAGGGGTGGTGTTTTGGGTTATGGATTTTCAAATTCTTGCTATTTGTCATTTTTAAGAGATCTCGTGGCTACTCTCAAATCTTACCTACAACAGCTTTAAGGTTAGCGCAAGTACAAATAAGCTTAGTTTGTTCGTGTTTGACTTTCAGTATACACAGACTAATCAACTCATCGATCATACCGCCCACTGACTAATCTACTCTAATTGTTATTTTTGCACAGACAACACACATACAACTGCATTAACATAGCATTATCCTCAATGTATATGTATGGCGTCAATATAGTCTCCCAAATCGAGCACACAGAAAGGTGTCGAGCACATACAGAAAGTTGAGCATGCAGAGGGAGTATAGGAATGTTATTCAAACAGAGTTAAATGTACACACACTCTCTGAACATCGACATTATGCTTGCTAGGTTAGATATTAGCCCCTCCCTCCTATCCCCTACACCAGGCCCGACTTTGTTTTAGGTGGACCACTCCAAATGCCATGAATTGCTTCTTCGTGGTCATCTTCCATGCTGTCATGATCACACCATTTAGCTCTGAGCCACTAGCATTTGATTCATATGGGGAGGCCCAGGGAACCATGGAAATGATTGTTCCTGCCAAGCAAATAAATAAAGTCAAGCGCTTACTGCTACTGTTAAGGATTTGGGGGGGGGAGGGGGGGGGGGGTTCTTCTAGAGCTGGTAGCTCTCCAACTCTTTGATAGAGAGGCAGACGAAATGGTAAAGTGAGTAGCTGACAAGTGAGTGAGATAGAAAGGATTGCTGTATTCCCCAATAAAGAGCACATGTAGGCACTTTTTAAATCCTGTAGCGAGACCGCCAAATCAGCCTCCACTCTGTGGATTCAATGCATAAACTCAATGAAAAGTATGTACCAGCAAGTGCAAGGTATGGTATTTGTGAACATTGAAGCTATTTTATTGTATAGTAGCTTGTCAAGAGTCAAAGCTATTCCAATTTTGGTTCATCCACCCCACCATATTGATATTTATCTATTAATAACATGAGGTAATATTCTTCTATGCTCATAATCTAGTGCAAGGCAGCAAACATAATTAAGTCAAGTTTGTATCAAGGCTAATTACAAGTTACATAGAATAAGCTGACAATCTTGTGGTTGTCAAACTGTGGTCAAGTAGAAAAACAAAACATACAGTAAACAGAAACTGGTTTGGTCAGGAGAGAAAGTCCATTTTCCTTCTGGTATATTCAGACTACTATCCCCATCTGACCCAGGCTCAAAATATCCCGTGGCCTGGCCAACCAGCAGCTAAATAGGGAAACAACATGACGGTCAATCAAAAGTGGCACAATGCCAAACAATGTGGCATCAACCACACTTATTTCTATTTCCCCATTTAGAAAGAAAACTGAAAAGCCAAGTTTATTGAAGGCCTCAAATAACACCCTAATTTTTACTTTGTTATAAAGTTTGTTAAAAAGTACATTTCTGACATACTAAATAGCCTCCAGGTTATTTTATTACATGCTGATTAAATCACTGGTTTACTACTTTAAAATGCAATAATGTAGAATCAGAATTATTTATTTTAAAAACACTGATAGAATATGCTAATCCTGTTCTTGTTGACTTTTCGGTCCATACATACTGGTACTGCAGTGTGTATAAACCCAGCAGTGGTGAGCAATCTGTAGCAAAGCCCACACAGAAAACTTCAGACTGTAATAGTCCTCGGGCCCCTCCACACCTCCCTCGCTGCCAGAGGAAAAAGGAATAGAACAGAAGAGCACGCAATAAGGTCAGCTATCCACACACAGCCACTGACATGACACAGAAGAACGATGGAGGTGAAAGAGAAAGAACTGCAGATGGAGGAATAATTTTGGGAGAGACCACTGAGAGACAGAGGCTCTCCCAGGCGCCGCTGGGAAAGTTGGGACAGGCGATGGCTTCACCCCGGTGATTTGGAGTGCGTGTGGTAACGGCCGTGTATGTGTGAGGACCCTGACATCCATCATAAAATGACTGAGATTAGGCACTAGCAAGTTTGGGCATCACTGCAGTTACTGCAGCGTAATTCTTTAGTCCCATTCTGTCATTTCCTGGTTAAGTGTAGACATTAAACGTGTTAAGGTTATAGGATAAAATACATATTTAGGATAGACCCATGGGGAAAAAGAAAAGAAAAACTACTGGAAATTAGCAGTATCGTCTTCTTTCTCAGTCAAGGGGAAAATGCTATTCATTCAATGGATGGATGGGCTCCTACCAATATGGGGGAACTCTCTGTTCCATTACATTATCCAATTACCCTGCCTGCCTCGGTCAGATTGCAGGCTGATGACAAGTAGTCCACATTGACTTGTTGAACGGCTCACAATCGCGAGAGCAGTAATGCTACTCTGAAGGATAATCTTGTGTGAGATAGAATTGTAAAGTACATAGGTGACTGGAAGATGGAAGATCTGCAAGCTTCCAAAAGCTTAGCTATAAGAGCAAGGAAAACAGCTAAACTACCACTGCCTATTGCAGTTTCCATGCATGTAGCAATAGAATTCAGAACCTGCAAAACTCTCCTAGCTCTCTCACACGGCAATGCCGCTCAGTTGAAAGGCAGGAAATACAGCAGTCCTCAGGGTAAGAGAGACAAATCGGCTTCCTCTACCAGTAGAAGCATGCAAGGGTACTAAACCAGACCAACAAAACAAAGCTGTATGGCTTGTAAAAAGGACAGGGCTTAAAGCCAGGGGTGCAAAACATCTATTATGCAAAAGAAAAGTGCAGAAATGAGGCCTTCCCACACACAGTGCATGTACTGAAGGCCTTCCCCCATGTTCTCTTGTAATAGGTCCAAAATACACTCTGCTGTCAAAGTGAGAGCTAAATACACTCTGCAGTGTTTAATGTGGCTGGTTTAAAAAAAACAAAAAAAACAAGTATGTATACATTTCTCTGAGTGATACACTGTACAGACACAGGGTGAATAGTGTTTATGTAATAGCATATAGGTGTACGGTATGTGTACACGTCAGTAGCCTATGTCCGTAACCTGTGTCATGTGCATTAGTGTGCTGCATGTGACAAATGGGATTACTGTGTGACCTGCATGAAGCTGGCAACACAGACTCATAGTATGGCAATCTCTCTCTCTGGTGAACTAGCACAAGCCTTGCAAGAGCCAACAGCTGAACTGAACATTTAATCTAGGCTTATTTTATGTGCTCTGTGTCTGGAGAAATTGGTTCAGCCATTTTTGGAATACGTTATACTGTCATTTTGTTTTTTTAAATGTAGGCTGACATGTTTCCTTCGTTGCTGTACATGGGCTAACTAGCTCAGTTGCGGCCATGCTTACAGTGCAGTAATAAGGGGATAAACAGCATGTTTGCCATCGGGCCATCCACTGCACTGGCTCCTTATTCATAACAAGCTAACACGGTGTTGCTCGTTATCCACAGGTTCAAATCTGATTCTGAACTCTAGCTCAACCACCACTAACTCAGTCCTCTGTCAATACATGGGCCGGTTTGTCTGTGTGTCGCCTGTCCTCCCCTGCTCTGATAAATGAATACAGGTGGACTGGTAGGACAGCAACAGGCCTATAGCCTCCTACCAGCTGGTCTCACTTCCCCTTTTTAACTGCCCAGTGCCTCGGGGAAGAAATCCCTGATGATTCCTCCCCATCTGTCTTTTAGCTCTCTGGAGCTCTGCAGAGAGACAGGAGAATAGAGGTGTTAGGTTAGGTGTGTGTTATTATACACATAAGTACAACTTATTAGTAATACAGAATGAACCAAGGACACTATGACCAGATGTCTGTCACAGGCAGTCATGACGTACACCCATGCATACAAAGACCTAAGGGGTGCTGAAACATCTGCTTGTCTCCCAAATACACCATGTACAAAACGAATGTGAACTCTGAAGCATGCTTTCAGACAACAGGTCACCGTCTTTATAAGGTTCTATGGTACACTGACCTAATGATCTCTTCTCAGATTTGTTTAAGTTCTTGTAATCAGTGGAGCGAACCTCCAGCCCCTCAAGCAAAGCAAAATACAAAAAATAAAAAGCGCTTGTGGGTAATTTTAAGAAACAGCAATGACAAAATTGTCAACAATTATTTTGTTCTGATTGACATTTTGAAGTTCAGAAATACTTAAGATATCTCAATTGACATACAAGCTACACAC
>JAODUG010000016.1:1117046-1130116 GCA_027564795.1 Aphredoderus sayanus | reverse complement strand
ACAATTATTTTGTTCTGATTGACATTTTGAAGTTCAGAAATACTTAAGATATCTCAATTGACATACAAGCTACACACATTTGTTTTTTATTTGAGGTCAGCTGAATGACTACTGTAATAGACTACAGATTTAGAGAGACCATATACAATCTATTTACTAAATATCTCCCCACAAATCAGCACAAACCAATCTTGTCATTTGATAGAAGACCACCTGTATTCAACATTATTAATTTTATTGAGAGAGAGATAGATATAGCAATAGAAAGATAGAGATACACACACACACAGCTTGCAACTGCTAACATGTTTCAGAACTGTGCTGTAACTTCAAAGCACTTAATATGATTACTTTACCTGGACAATAAAATAAGCAAAGTGAAGAAAAATAACTGAAACATGTGAGGTAGTTTGCCTAGCTAAATGTATTCCTCCATTCCATCTTGAATTGAACACATCTAGCAGCAGATTTAAATGACTATGTATAACCATTGAATGGTTACAGTATGTACTTTGAAGAGCACAACTGCTTGGACATTTTTCAGGAAAACATAGCAGCAAATGTATTGCCCTTATTGAATAGACTATTTTATGATGTTCAAAATGTTGTACTACAACAAATGAATGTCAAGACAGATTGTTGAGAGAGTGTCTACACTTCCCTGAAATATTTGCAGAATGTAGCCTAATGTCAGTGATTGAGGTCTACTGTATGCAAAACAAATGCCTTAGAGCATGTTTTACATAGGCTACTAATAGCCGTTTGGCCCTAAAGGTCTGATTCACCAACATGCTAATGTAAAAAAGCCTTCTAAACATTAAGTAAGTACTGCTTTCACTGGGGAATGTAAGATAGAGCACTTGCTGTATCTTACAGCAAGTAACTCTGAAAAACCTTTAAATAATAATAAAAATAAGTTTTTATGTTTAATGTTAATTCTTTAGAAGAGAGAAAGATTTACAATTCAACATATGCTACTTACACAGGAGTATGCTCCTCTACGATCATGTATGACTGAATGCTGTGTGTAATGTTCTACATGTAAATTCCATTACAATGCATTAAACATTTGAAATGGTTGACATAACAAGGATTAATCATTACCACTCAGTATGTAGCTGAACATGCATGTATATGTTGCATTAGGCTAGCTCAATATACAAACCTGTGATATATATCACCCGAGACTAGGACATAATAAGCATTTGCACCATCAATAAGACATTTCTGCATGTTTTTGCACTGCCATGTCTTTAGTTGAGTGCATAATAAAACCTGCATTAATCTCAGAGAATAATACACAGCTCAAAGTCCCTCAGAAAAAACTGATAATTGTCTCCATATAGCTTACACCACTACAGCAAAATCTGTGGCAGCTTTCCAAACAGACAATGCAGATACATTTCCTCATAAAACCTGTACATATAGCAAGCTCACGCCTGGCTTCCTTGCTGAATGGCAGCTGTTGCTCTACAGTAGAATACAGGGTGAGTTCTTTGTCTTCCCTGGTGAGAGAGGAGAACCCACCCACTATATTCAAAATGTGAATCCCTGGGCTGCTGCCGTTTTCATCCCTTCACTACATCAACAGTCTATTTAAAGCGACAAAGTGTCTGTGTTCGCATATTTGAGAGCGTGTTATACACAGCAGGGTAAGATAAGTAGCTTTGATATGTTGTCATTGAAGCTCCCTCAAATTAAGAAGCAGAATCATTTAACAGCCCATTCCCCAAACAGACAAGATGGCAACAGGCTCATCTGTATGCTGTTTTGATGGCCAAATCTAGCTTTCTCTTTTGGTCCTTTATGTTGTGGGTGACAACCCTCCAAAACACAATATTATTACTACAAGTACAATTTTTATATATATATATATATACACACATACACACACACAAGAGCAATGTAGATAATATAACATCTACATTTCCAAAATGTCTGCTACAAAATGCACACATGGAGACAAATGGGGACAAAATGCTTGATAAAGCGTCAGTTCACTTCATCAGGCTGTGAGAAGCAGAACGCATACAGTCAAATAGAAGCCTGTATTATCAGTACATCTCCACTAGCATAATGCTGGTGGTTGTGCTAACCTGTATAGCCTGAGTGGCATGGTGCAAGTTGAGCAACCCCCCCCCACTCCTCTCCAAAGGAAACAAAGAGAGGAAACTTCAGTCCATCTGTTTTTCCTGAGAGAACTCAGCCATGCGTGAGGAACCTTCACCATTTGTATTGCAGGATTATCAGCAAGGGATTCGAGTCTGTTACAGTGAGAAGTTGCCTTGCGCATAGGTTCTGAAACACACTCCTGTCCATCGAGATGGTGGTGGGAGGGGCTAACCTGATAATCAGAGTGAATGACCATGTCACTACTACTCCATTATTCAGTCTGGCGCTGAATGCATTCTCTATTATTCACTAACCAATCACAAAGCGCCTGGCAACCCCAACATCAATATATTTGGAACCTGAAGCTGTTTCACCAGCCCACAAATGGTGCTGATTGGCTCGACTGTCACTCCAAACAGGAGATGCCAGATCCTGAACGCTCAGAAACAACTGAAAAGTAGTGATTCAGGAGTATGGACTCAGGCTAGGTGTGGGCTCCTATCAATGGGCATTGGGGAGCAAATTAACAGATACATGGATCTACCTTAAGAATGTGGGATATAGGCTACTGTATGCAAACGCCCATGATAACAGACGAATAACATTAACACACTGAAGATTAAATCTTAAATTACAAAATAATTTATGGGATATATGGAGTAATGTCTGATGATATACATCTGTATTTTACTTATGTACTGTATAGTTATATTTAACTAAAAACAGAACAGTTAAATAATGTATTATAATTAAATATTATAATATAACAGAATTAGTAATGTATGAATGTAATAGTCTATATTAGTTTAGCCTTCAAAAATGCACAGTGGCACTTTTAGGACAGGCCACAGATGTTCTTTAGATAACCTAGGTAAGTGTTTGAGCTTCTTTCTGCAAATTAAATATTAACTTGGAACCAAAAGGGACATGAATCCAAATGTGATATGTAGGTCAATAACACGGTGTGATCTACAGGCTAACTATTAAGAGATATATATATATATATATATATATATATATATATATATATGTCTACTGCACACCTGGGTATAGAGGTAAACAAAAGAAAAAGCCTATTACAAGTCTATAAATCTATTTAAAATATTCAAGTTTTTCCATTAATGGCAAGGAATATTTACAATTCTCACACGCATCACAAGTTCTCAGTGTTTAACCAATACCATTTTATTATTTGGCAAACAATATAATGCATTGTTCCCAAATGCAGCTGTTCTACCAGACTGGCATTATCGTATTCCCTCAATCCCTGCACTTTGAGCTAGCATGAAACTGCTGGTTCCTTCCTACAGTCAGCTGTCACAAAATAAAGGGGTGCAGATTAGTGGCCTGTGACAATGTGACATGGACTGACTCAGTACTAGCGGGAGGTGGAGGTCACAGGGGCTCCTGTAAAACAGGGAGACAAAAGACTTCACTGGTGATGCTGTCCGGATGTCAGGCGGCAGGCCACAAGGGCACAATAGGCCCAAAACCCCAGACCGAGTGGAGATAAAGCTCAGGAGTGCTATTCTTCTCAGGGAGTGTGGAGGCGTGAAGCAGGGGATGGTGGTGTCAATGGTCTAATAAGCAGGGAAAAGGTGGACTTCACTACTACCAGGATAGCCCCACCCTAATGTGCAGGCTGCTAAATAAAGGCTGGATAGCAAGAACAATACAATAGCTGCCTTAACAGCTACTCTCAGCAGAAACTCTTAGAACATGTCAAGTTACCTCGCTTGGTATTACAACAAGCCATAAACATGACACACAATATGTGCTTCTCACATAAAGATGTCAATTTGAAAAGAAAACCAAGAGGACCCTTTTACAGTGTTAAAAGGCGGGGTAAGCAATTATTATCCAATACACTGTAAAATTCAGCACATTTCTCTTCACAGTCTGCTAGCTGTCTGTTCTGTGTGTACGCTGTAGAAGAATCCTGTGTTCCTACACAGCCCTGGCTCTGTAACACAAACAAAGCGGTGTGAACAGCAGCAGAACACAACACTATTCTTGCCTTGGTAATTAGTGCTCAATGTGTGGGGCGGAGCCTAGCGTATATGAGCTCAAATATGAACAATTATTCCCCAAGCCCAAAAGGTCTTGGTGTGTCCAGATAGAACTAGCACAAAATTAATATAATCCAGACATTTGATATCAAAGCCAATGATAAGTTAACAAGTTAAATGTGCTATGTACTGTAATCTTGGGGACATTTATGACTTTGTAAAGACTTGACAAACTGAAATTCTACCAATTCTTTGAGGTTTTAATAATTATATCAAACCTAATTTATATAAAATAATGTGGCAGATACAGACATGATCCAACTATGCCTAAATTCCAGGAGCATAATACTTCTTACTATATGTGTTAGAGAGTAAACCTCTTATGAATCAGAGACAATAACGACTACACAACTAACACACAACAGTGAGTTTATTGTAAGCATAACTGGAATTGTATACTGAAACCAACTCTCAAGACAGTACAAGAGTCAAGATCAACATTTTTACAAATTAGGGTAAAAACAAAACCTATGAAAAAATAAGACATGCCAGTCTTTAGAATCCTCCGAGTTTAGGCCTTTTGGATGAGATTAATAATTCAGATATGCCCTACAGCACGCAACTTCAGGCATGAAGCTTATAAACTAAGTGAGAACAATACAGAAAGACTATTGCCTTAGTGAAACAAGCCACTTCCAGCACCTACGCCATGACCACGGCATTCAAAGTCACAGAAACCAAACCCAGTTCCATTGTGAAAACGAGAGCTTGCATGTTTGGTGTGGGCGACTGCCAATTCTGTCTGGTTTAGGCTCAAGCCAAGTGATGCTATAAGCAGAGGTCATTCTGACTTTCATTTGAACATATTCCCTGCGGGTACATGCTCCAGATTTCTTGGCTCTCCCAGGGCCACAGCAAATTAATGCGAGTTCTCCCTGTAAGCCTATAAGAGAGAAGCCTGTCTGAAAGCCGGTATGAGTTTCAGGTTTTGGTTTCACCGGAGAAGAGAGGATAGCAAGCACAGAGGAGAGGTTGTTAATGCTAGTGCTTCTACAGGCAAGTAATCCAGATCCACTTCAACAAAACATGCATGACTAGGGTGACTTGGGTAGACTTGTTAAATATCTACTGTAGATGTGCACACACACCATCCACTTCATTTAAACAACCAATGCTCAATGGTGGCAACTTTAAACACACAGGTTCTTGTATGTAGCTTAACTGAGCAGGAGGCATAAAGCAAACCTGCTCACACCTGTCAGATAGTGCTTAAGGATAGTATGGGGCCCTACAGTTAAGCAGACTACCCCCATTGGTAGTGAGTTGTGCATGTGCACATATCTGTCTTGCAATACAGCTCTTGTTCTGTCTCTCATGCCTCCCACTCTACTTCAATGTAGACTACATTGAAGTAAGAGTGGCTTGAAACACATGGTCACAATCCTGTTCATGAGCACTGCTCACAAAATAAAAATATTACTCTGGCAAACAGCCATAATTTAGATTTGTACATTTTATATGTTAATCCAAAAAACTAGAATATACCTGCTTAAAAATGCAAAGATCAGGTCCTCCTAACGTTTGCATAGTATTACCCGCCCCGCCTCCTGCAAACTTTAACCAAACACTATACCATTGGTGGAAATCCTTCCTCGTTTTTGGCTTGTTTTGGCCAGCCCAGTTTTAGCCCCATATTTGACTGCAATTCCATCAGCTGTTCTAAGTCCCACCCTCTTGTGGTTTCTGCTAGTAACAGCCTACCCAATCATTATGTGCCTTCCACTGTGCTGGGACAAAAACAAAACAACTTGTTCTACAGCTATTTTAGAACACCAGGATGAGTAAAGATTGGTACCACCATAATTTATGTATTTTACTTTTTTCTCTTTAAAAATTTAAAAAAGCTGATGCAACTGTCCAAGGACAAAAAACATCTAAATCTTCAAAGTTAATGTTATGACAGCTTGAAAACACACTAAATGACAGCTTTTCACAGAAAAGGTTAATAATACCAACACTGCCATTGAACCAACACGTGACTTCTTTTTCCATGTTCATGACTTGTAAAATAACAGATTTAGACTCTTCAAAATCGCAATAGTTACTCATCCATGCCTACAGAGTACAGACATTAAAAACACCAAGAGACACTGATGGTGGCCATTTTGATGTTGAAATTAACCATCCGACTAGCCAGTCTGCACTGCTCCTAGCAAGGTAGATTTTAAGTGTCAGGTTAAACAGCAACAATTCCATAATGTGAAAATACTCACGGCGGCAAACACGTTAAGACAGAAAATACCTTAGAACAAAGGGAGCAGCATTATTACAGCCTTACGTTATGTAAACAAGCTCTGTCAACAGAGGCCAGTGTACTAAACTAGCTTGACAACAAGCTGGACAAAGAAACTAATTTTCTAATGTTTGCAAACGGGCCTAACGCTGTCATGTGTGTGAAACGTATGGTTTAACAACATCAAAAGACATTCAGTGCTATGGCTCACATCGCCAGTAACGTACTGTAGACCGTTTCAGTTATTTTCGAATCCTTATAGCAAGTAGACAGCCTAACGTACAGTGTAGCGTGACATTCATTTATTGTAAAATACTGATTTTTAAGAAGGGCAACGAGCAATATGATGAACAAACATTAGCTAGCAACTTCACCAATAGCAGTACGTTATGCGATTAACGGCCTACAGTAACGTACTACTGTAACAGTACGTTACAGTGGCTGTGTAGGAGTAAAATAGAAAACACTATGCTTTGCTACCGTAGCAGAAAATTGTTTACAAAAAAAATAGTATGTGTTGACAATAAACGTTTAAACTACATTGGGCAATCATGCATATGCTAGGCAAGTTTGACATACTATAGAATATGATTTGCTCATGTCATGTTAAAGAATTGAAGAAACAGCACATAACGCTAGCTAGACAACGGCTGAGATACAGTTGTTTATGTTCAGAAAGGATACAGTTTCACCACATCGGTATCCATTCGCCTTTTACCCGGACTTGGAGACGACATTTCTGCTGTTCCACCGTAGAGCACCAATAAGTTCACTGACGACTAGTCCCTGAAATGCTAGATAGTCTAGCTAACTGTTGTATCGAAAGTTAACATTTGCGTTTAGAATTGCTCACAGTGAAATGTCTCTGCGTTTCAACCTCTGTCCTAGCTAGTATCTACCGCTAGACCTCTGCTGTTGGCTGTTCCCCGTACTCACTGCTCTGACAGATCCCTCCGCGGGTGCGTCATATATGTGAGTCCAACGTCAACATAAGTGGCAGTTTTGTAGTTTTTAATCTCAGATCAAATCTTCCATCAGCCGCTCTACTATAGTTCTATGGTGCCAACATCCCTGATTTAATCAACATCGTCATCGATGTGTAGATGTATTCTTAACAAAAATCAATAGTGGCCACCAAAAGCAGTTTATTGAGGTTTACCATCTAAATACTGCATTTACTCCAATAAATTATTGATAAATGAAGACAGCAATGCAGGTTTTCAATGGCTGTAATGAACTGTTTTCACTTAATGCTTTGTAAATCCTTTGCATTAAAAATAATACTATACCTATACAAAGTAGAGTAAGAATGAAAGAAAACAATGACATATTTAAAATGAACATTTAGAAGGATAAGCCCTCTCGTTTTAAAGAGGGTCCCAAGAGTGTTGCTTTTGTACATTTGTTTTTTCATTGTGATCATAAAATACAAATAAATCACAATACCTTTATTTTAAACACATTTTCCCTCTCTGACTTAAAAGCTGTCATTTTAAATGTGGCATGTAAAACATACAAATGGGACCTAATTAGAACATTGTTTTTCAGCAACAAAGCCATTGCTATAAATAAACTATTGCTCCAAGGACAAGCTCAATGGTTATGATATAACAACATATAAATGAGTTAAGTATTCAGTGCTGGGCTAAAGTAAGCAAACATTTATTTTGGATAAATAACTGGAATGCAGTTCTACTGTAGCTGTAATACTTATCTTGACAGAACAGGCATAACTGTATGATGGCAGCAACAGACCACAACAGTTGGACTGAATGTTTTGCAATTTCTTGGCATTGTATGCTATAATACAATTCAATATTAAACTAGTACCAAAATTAGTTCAAGCCTACAGCTTTCGATGAGTTGATAAATTACAACTCAACAAACATTACAAATGTATGTTCTGAGATTTTGCAGCAGAAAAAGAGAGATATATTTTTTTTAAACTTTATTAGACTTAAGACAGCATGTGCATGGTAAAATGCTAAATTTGCTACGAGAAGAGCAGCCATTTGAATTTGAAGTTCTATTCTAAAAACACTATTTGGCACATATATTGTTCCATCAGACAGTTATTCTTTCATAGAATGGAAAAAAATAAAACAAATTCTCCAAATTGCTTTGACGTGCTAGGGAACCCAAACATGACTTCATAGCTTTTGCTGTAGTTTGAGGACATTTAAAGTAAATGTTTTCATCCCCAGTGTTGTTACCATGTCCCATGTAATATAATTCCGAATTTGTATTTTATTTTGGGGGTCAGTTCCAAGTAATTCCATGTAAAGTTTATTAATAATATCTTGCCTATGTTGCTGATGGTCCATAATGCAAATCCATAACCTGGAAATCCATAACCTGACAGCTGTCCAGGTTCAGAAGTAATTAATAGATTATCCACATTGTAAACGGTTACTTTGTTCAGTGTTCACAAAAAAGAACACGCATCTGTTTTATTAGAATACAATTAATAATAATTGTTTGAATAACATACATATTTATAATTTCCCTACAGTGCTGCAAATCTTCCAGGAGAGGAAAAGTCTAATGTATGTTGCAACTTTCTTGGGGTAAAAAAAATAAAAATTAAAAATAAGAAAAGCCTACTGAGATGAAGATGATACCTGCCATTGGCGGAATATTGCAAACACTCTTTTAGACTTGTCATGAGGGCCCTGGAAAGAAAGATAACAGCAGCATTTAGGGGTTGATTAAAAGTGATAAAAATCATAAAAAGTTCCACAGAAAATCAGTAAAGCAAATATGAGTTTTCTAGAAAAGGCTATAGTACATTTACCACAAGCCCTATTACTTCCGCTACCTCAGGATGATCAATCAACTTGAACACAAAGTTTCATGAGGTGAACTGAAATAAATTATCCTAAAGATAAACCAGCCTGGAATGTAAACAAGTGACCATTTTTCAGCTATAAAGCGATGGGCAACGAGCAAATCACGTGGGGCTATGCAGTTAATTACTCACTCTACTCAGCTTCCATTAGAATGTCATCCTTTATGGTACTGTAAAAAGCCTCGCTACTGCGTGCTATTCTACAGTCAAGATGTATATGTGAACAATTCTGTAATTTGAAGAAATTACAAATGCGAAATAAGCATACTCATCTTCAAAGCTAGTATCTACTATGATTTATAAAAGGAGATCTGTTACATGCCTGGGCAGGATTGCCTCCTGATGTGTTGGAGCTTTTTCTCAGGGGTATGAGGAGTTCCATAGCAGCCTTCCAGCCCTGTTGACATATTGTGGTGTATCCTCCTATCAGGGGAACGGACCCAGGATCTGCATTCTCTTTGCCCACATTGACCCAGGGGCACCACTCTCTGTGCTGGGCAAGTGGGTCGAATGCATTTCTATGTAGAGGGCCTTCCTGAAGGGCGAAGGGAGGGGGATAATCATCATTAACTACAACAATCAATCACTAACAAATATATTCACCAAAAACGGCGTCAATTCGGGAAGTCTTACAGGACCACCCGCTGAGGAGAGGCGTAAGCGTTTCGGCGTGAGCAGCGGGCTGGTGGTCCCGTCACCGCCCCTGCTACGGGTGGCAGGCCTTTTCCCCTTGCCCAGGGGGCTGGGCAGGTCTTCGCTAGGGCTGGGGGAGTCTTTACTACGCGTACGCAGCATCGAGGAGGACGGCGTGCCTTCTCCCTGTGCAGCGCAAACACAAACCATGCACTGGACATTAGGACGATATCAAGCACATGTCCCATGGGCAAATAACAGTCCTGCGAGGGACTGTTTCCCCCCCTGGGAGGGGGGATGCACTCCTCTAAGCTAACCTGCTCAGAGCGGGTGGTGTCCTGGCTCCTCAGCTTCATGCGGCACGGGGTGGTGGCGGTGGTTGGGGGGGAGGTGGTTGTGGGGGAGGCACACACCGGCGGATCCCCCTGCTCCTCCTGTGTGACCGCCGAGGGAAGGGCGGCCGCGTGGGCGGAGGGGCTGGGCGGACTTTGGAAGGCGTCGTCCTCGACTGGCGCGCCCTCCATCTGATGGAAGTTCCACAAGCCCACCTTGCGCATGCAGAAGGAGCAGGTGAGGATGGGCAGGCTCATGGCGTGCAGGGCGGGGCTGTGGAGGTACAGAAAACACGCGGTCGGTCTAAACTGTCTCCTTTGCCGTTAGCAGCTGGTAGGACAGTGAGAACATACTGCATGAAACCAAACACACTTTCAATACCCTAAAGGAAGGGTGCTTTCCTCAAGTCAACTGCTCAGCCTCAAAATAGCATTATAAAGTCTCATGCGAGACAGTATTAATGGGTGAATGTGAGGCAATATGGTAATATGCGCTTTAGGTGGCCTGAAGGCTAGAAAAGCACTATATAAATGTATAAATGCAGCCCATTTACCATTTATTTACAGTGTCACTTCAAAGATATACATAACTTCTGCTTTGCTGCGCATAAAATGTACGTTTCAACATCTCCACAGAGAACGTAGGCAGTCATCTCACCTCGCCCCCCAGCCGCAGAGGGAAACAATGCAGGCGGCCACCTGTACAGCCAAAGGTTCAGTAGATACAGTCACACCCTGCTTCTTCTGTTCTTCTTCAATGAGCTGCAGCAGTACGCTGATGACATCCTCAGTCAACGACTGCAAGGAAACGCTCAATGAGAATCTATAGGGCAGAACTGTCAGAGCTGCACAGCAGTACCCTGGGTATATTACACCCCTCTCACCATGGATTTCAGCTGCTCTGGTTTCAAGGCGGGCAGCTGCTGCTCCAAGAGACAGGCACTCTGGAATCGCTCCAGAAAGGAAGCGAGTATCACAGAGGGCTCTGAAGCTGGGACCAGCCAGAACCGCTCTGCAATTAAACCAAGTTTAACATGTAACCATCATCATGTACAATAATCCCAACATTAACACTACAGAATAATATAACTGAATGTCCTCCACAATCACATAGGATATTGTGTTTAGTCTATTTAGGACAAATGTTTCCCATACCTGGACATGGGAAATCAGGCCATGGACAAAACCTCTCATGCTGTGTCTGCAACTGTCGTGAGATCTCTGCAATACGGGATTCATCTATATGACAAAACAGACATTGTTGAACTTAGACATGTGGAAGGCCAAAATAAGATTTAGGGCTGGAGGGTGAGGAGGTTTAGTTCAAAGCCTTACTCACATTTTTCAAAGCTCAACGTTGGTTGCAGTGATGCACAAAGAAAAGCTTGGCAGCTAGAACACTTGAGCATGTCACAGCCTACGTTGATCCAGCCATATCTTGCACACCGTAGAGGGGACAGCGCTCGTGGCTTTCCTGCCCACCGCAAACAGTAGCTATGCTAAGGAATCATTTATTCTAGTAAAACATTCTATGTATCTATTTATTTGGCAACTAAAGAGTAGCATTGATAATCAGACATCAACATTAATATTATAAGGATATTGAATAGGACTCCACTCTTGAAAAAAAAGCCTCTTTGTTCGTTGCCTCACAAGGTGCTTGGCTGATGCTGTTTGAATCCACTACTTTCAACTCTCCATGTAAACTGAAAGTCACATACACAGGAAAACACATTTATTATTCACTGTTCAGTTATCTTAACACACTTTGTTTTGTGTGCACGTGCTAGCTGCCAACCTACTGTCCCCTTCCTTTTTTTTTAGAAGAAGACAGATGCTAGAGAAGATACATCTGCTCAAGCTATTTTAAAATTGTAAAACCAACTGATTAAAAGTAAATCTCTCATGAAATAAGAACTATGGGCTGAACTAAACTTAATTTAGACAGAGCAGTATAACATGTCATCAGAACTATACAGTACTGTAAGTTTAGGGCAGGCTTAGATTTCAAACAAGTTTATTTATCTGGCAGACCATTGTTCGACCAGCTGACACACCAAAGGGAATACAAAGAAGCAAATATTTTTACCTCGCTTACATATCACATTTGTGCCAAGCCCTTTATCTCATTTCAAGGTGGTGTGTTCATAACAAATGACTGCATACAGCACATGCAGAATCAAATGAACACGGCTTGCCCGTAATAGATGGCAGGATCAATTGAGAACCACTGTATAAATAAAAAATAAATAAATGTTTTGCAATAGATACAGGTCCAGAAAGAAATGTAAGAATGTGAAGATGTAACCCTCGTCAAATTACAGCGACATAATGCGCCTCGTTTACTGTAGAGAAGATGTCAAGCTAACTAGCTAACGCGAAGCTACTGTTACTCTTTGTTTGATATTGTCTCGAAATCGTGGGTGATTCATCTTTATAATCAAACCTGTTTGTTTTGCTGTCCGGCGATGAAACGCCTTCGTTGAGTATTTCACGTACTTTCTCCGGAGAAACAAAAGAAGACTTTTGTTGGTTAGTGTTACCAAGTCGATCCCCACGTCCACCGATAGTCGCCATGTTCGGTTCTGAAGTCAAATTCTTCCTCTGGAAACAAAAACATTTCTACTCTATCATTGGGTTCCGATGAGAAGGCTGGTACCGCATCACTGAACACTATGGACCACAGTACTGCTCGGCTTTTGTAAAATGCAAGAAAATAATAGAAATTGGCTTGGGCGTCAATACAATTGTAGGCATACGTTTCTCAATACTAAAGCTATAAGTGAAAAGCAATAAATTGCCTACTGTTGTCCCAACCTTTGCAATAAAGAGCAATCTTCTTA
>JAODUG010000016.1:1105057-1116946 GCA_027564795.1 Aphredoderus sayanus | reverse complement strand
ACACACAAATCATACACAATCAGATGGCGCCGCCGTGTGGCTAAAATCTATATTACGAGTACATTACGAGGGTTAATCCTATAGAAAATCTGTGGAGGGAGCTGAAGGTTCGAGTTGCCAAACTCGACACTGGACATTAAATAAAAATAAAATTGTCTGTTAATGTCTGTACTGTTAATACAATATCGGTGACATGCTTAGGTGAAAATCCCACGTAGAAACCAGCAACCATATTGTTTTGAACCAGAAGCTTTTTTACACTGGAAGGTGTAATACTGCATCTTCATTCCACCTGCTGTTCCCTGGAAGTTACCAAAGTCAATCACGGGCTTGAGCGCTGTGCAGCCCCCTTCCCTTCTCCTTTATCTTATGTCAATAATGAGTGTGTTTATATTGAGTTGCTTGTGCCTTTTCCCCTTGAGGGTTATTGTTTGAGGTAATGTCATTGTTACTGTTTGTTTCAGTTGTATTAAAAACTCACTACATTTCCCTATACGCTCTGTCGTGTCTGAAATGTTACAACACCCCACATGTTTCAATGGTTTCAGAATATGAACCAGTTTACTTGTTTAACTACTGCATATGCAACTGAACAAAATATAAGTGCATATAAAAATAATAGCACTAAGTAGCAATGTTCTGACCCCTATTTGTCATGAGTAGATATAGTCTGTGCACAAAATAGGAAATATTCCCCCCCGTGTCCCTTCAGGGGCTCCTAAAAACTGGGTGTTAGAAGGAGGGGCTTGACCCTCCTTGACTCCAAAAACAGCAAAATATCACAGCTGTAAGAAATACAATTTATTTGCAATTTTTTAATAACATCATTCCTCAGATAAAAATGCAATGTTACAGGAATATACATCAGAGATTAATTTAAAACTTGCTTTCAATGGACCATACAGTCTAAATATACTTTTTCCTTTTTAATTTACTGGTTGCGTGCGTTATAAGCAAGACAGACTCTGTCACCAATGACAGACTGACAAGTTACAGATACAAACTGTACATCACCTATTTACAAAATGTACTTTTTGTTTTGTTTTTCATTTAACTTTTTATTGAAAATAGGAGTACAAAAAGTGATTGAATTAATATTCTGAATAATTTAATTTGTATTCTTTCCCCTTCTAAAATCTAAAATGAAACAAAGAAAAAAGAAAGAATTTAATTTAGAAAAAGGCAGGAAGTAGAAGAAAAAGAAGTGTTTCATAATGGGTGTTTCAACAGTGAGACCATGTGTCATCATCATGGAGACAAGGTAACCAAGAAAATGAACAGAAGTCTGGCCAGTGTCACTTAGCAAACTCAGAACACATAAGTGGTTGAGGGGAAGTGATAATTACTATCAAAAAAATTTTAAAGTTAGAAAATGGCTGCCTGCCTCCAACACTACCATATAAGCACAATTACACATTCTAGTTCATTTTATGACCATAGTGCTGTTGATGAAACTATGTTGATAATAATGTTGAATAATAATTGGTAGTGTTTCATATTGTACAGAGAGCATATTAGGGTCACATGACTTAAATAAATTTTAAAAGTGTTTTTTAAAGCATCTATGAAAAACACCTTAACGAAGTTGAATGCATGGTTATAGAGCCAATTGTTAATTTTATTTTTTCTAGTCAGCAGTCTGATTTATGCCAGCAATGAGTTATATTCACTTGTAAATTAAATAGCTATAAAACTAGACCGCAGAGGCTTCTTTTAAAAAGACCTGCTGAGGACAGAAGTCCAATCTTCAAAAAGCAATGTCCATAAATCAACCGTCAACATACAGTGTTCACATATTTAGCATCAATCAATATTACAGATATGGTTGAATAATAACATGATTTGTCAATGTCATTCATGTGCAAATTATAATACTGTAGCTTCTCATGAATAAACAATTACATGTATGGTTCAAACAGTCAGTCCACTCAAAGCATAAGACACAATTAGGACCTATTGGTTGAAGCTATATGTAAGGCCAGGACAGTGTTTGGCTGACCACAATGTTTCTGAAAACTAACAAGAACTGGCTGCAGCGAAGTAAAGCAGGTATCCACATTAGACCACCATGTTCAAATGCCATAGATTCTAAACACCAGCTGGCACAGAAACAACAGTTGCTTAGCAACAGCCATCGAGCAGAATTGTGATGATATAGCTGTCTCTGAAAATGCCTAGGTTAAAAATATGTTCAATGTCAGAAGACACAGTAGTCTTGGGACTAGCGTTCTCTTGTGAATGCAGTTTGGTTAGACTTTATTGATCCCCATGGGGAAATGTGGCTCCATTCAACCCATCCTAAATAGTTAGGAGCAGTGGGCAGCCCCAGTGTACCCTGACACTCTACTTCTAAGGCTAGTGCAATGGCTACAATGGCAGAACTATCAACCTAACATTGTGTGGAAACCCACACGAGAACACAAACTCCAAACGCCAAGTGGGTCATTGTTGGATTCACACCCGAGGTCATCTTGCTGTGAGGCATGGTCGGCCTTTGATTCGTACAATTTTCTTGCCAATAGCCTCACATTTATATTGCCATCTCTGCACAAATGGTCTATCTACTTATCTGTTGGACAAATATAAACCACACAGTTGATTTTGGGTTAACCACCATGGAGACATGTATTAAAATATAACAAGAACATTCTATATAATTTGTGTAGTTGTTTACAATAACGGTGTCAAATGAATATGGCCCTTTGCTCATAAACACCCACCATCCATCCCTCTTTAAGATAATCTGAATACGCAAGTATTCAAATGTACATGCCTCAATGGGAGATAGTCAGTGATAGTCTGCTGTCAACTGTAGGACATACTGTAGTATCCCACAGACCAAATTGACATGTAGGATATCTTATAATGTAGATATTTTTCTATATAGAATATCTAAAATATTGTGAAATTTGTATTCTGATTACAGTACATACATTATTCCTTCCGTTCACATATTATCCACTTGCATTCCTATGTTGTCATTTGACTGACATCAAAACTATCTACAGCAAAGAAAAACAAAGAGGGGGTACGTGTTTCCTCAAGAAATGGAAATGTGATTTCTTTAAAACATTCAGTCTATGTTTCTTTTACCTAAAAAAATGTTTTTGTCTTTTTTTTAAATATTGAAAATAGTCTTATTAAAATATTTGAGGATCAAACAATGACTGGCAAACAATTAAATTCACAAGAAAATATAACCTTAATCTGTTAGAATTATAATGGCTCTACATAAACACATCTTTGAGTGGTCTCCCCAAGACATAATACCCACTTCTTAGACTCTCTCTGCCCTTAATACATTAGTTGATTGTGCCACATTTAATCCAGTTGTGGTCTCGTATAACGACCATTGCACTGTGTAATGTAGATTAGCAATAAAGGCTGTGTGAAAATGCTTGAATGTACCAATCACACAAATGTGTGTTGTCCCCAACTATAGACACAGATATATTTTAACATGGGATTTTTTCCAAGTACAATTGCACTTCAATGCAAAAGAATGCACATCATGTTTCTTATTCCTCTCTGAATTAATGTTTGAAGAAAACAAAATAAGATACATACTGTAGCAGCCTGAAAAAGATCGTCTCAGGGCTTACAATAGTGATCTAATGGCCCAACAGTCAACAGTTTTGTCCCTGGCCAAACAGAAATGATCTAACATGATTTAAAGTTCAAGTCATCTAAATATTTTTCTGGAAGAAAGTAATACAAGCTACATGTTTTTTTTCCTTTCTAGGGTTCAAAGCATAGATACAGCTAGTCCTTAAACTAGCATTTTTGGTTAGATTTCTTTATTTGTTTGAAAACAAAAACTATGCATTTGCTTGTGTACAGTATGTGTTTGTATGTTTATCATCAATGTTGGACTAGAATAAGAGAGACATGTCTCTCAAGGCTACAAAAACACAAGGTCAAGGCTGAGGGTTGCACTGGTTGTTTGCTGGTAGTGAACCTATAAACTGGCTGGTTACCTTAATCAAAAACCTATCTATGCCTAGCTTTGATGTTTTTGTCAGGGAGGTTTTATCTAATGCATCTTAGACATAGGACTATGTTATTTGTTGGCCAAACAAGTTAAACAACGCCCACTAGGTGCTCCCTGGATGCT
Source organism: Aphredoderus sayanus (assembly GCA_027564795.1). Taxonomy (NCBI): domain Eukaryota; kingdom Metazoa; phylum Chordata; class Actinopteri; order Percopsiformes; family Aphredoderidae; genus Aphredoderus; species Aphredoderus sayanus. The sequence goes on along the minus strand of JAODUG010000016.1, from coordinate 1,112,832 downwards.
GGGGAATATTTCACAAACCTGGCTATATAAACAAACCACTTATCAGAATAGTGTGGCCTGCATAAACTCCAAGTTTGAGGTTTACTTAAACTAATTCAGCCTGAGTCTGACTGAGGTTTCGCCAGAAAGTATTCAGTGACTCCATGTGTGATCAATTAATGATGTACAGTAACCAAATTCAGTGTTCGAACTATAATACGCTGGAGATTTAACCAAATTTGCTGTGTAGGTTACTTTCAACACATTTCCTGCCTACCGATAAATTGAATATGGCACTATGAACATAAAATGCTGTTAATAGCCCACCGCAATAATCAGGTGCCTGTCAATAGCTGGCGGCTGCCTGGCTAGTGGGAAGCAAGATGCAACGTGTTGGCATCAAAGAGTATTATGACTGCAGCAAGACTAAGGCAAATTACCAAGGAACTTCTGTATGATACTTTTAGATCCGGTTTTGTTCACGTTGTCGTGTTGATTTAAAACTGATTGCATTTAGTTTCATTGACAACAATATCATTATTTATTAAATGAATGTTGAGAGAGGGTCACTTTTAATTCATTTGGGAAAAGGGAAGGTGTTTGAGCACCCAAAGCCCCTCCTCTGTACATGTCTGATAACTTGGAGGAAAGCAGCTACTGTATGAAACCAACCTGGCATCGTTTTGAGCTGAAGGAAGATATACTGTAGCCTAAGTTAAGAGCAAATTAGCATCGCTTAAGCAAGGTTTGTGAAATACCCAATTGCTGAATATGGTTGATTTCTTGTAGCAAACCACATAACTTCAATGGACAGGAAAAACACAGGGACAGTATTACAGCATTGGTAGTGCATTTACCAAGCCGGTGGCCAAGAGTGATCTTAACATGAAACCACAGCAAATCTTTTTCTGTTTCTAAACTGTCTGCTACGGTTCTGACTGACATGGGGGAAAACCTTGACTTTAATGGGATGAAATCATTTTCATCCTGCTAAAATCGTATCTAGGATTACAGTTAAGCCATCAGGTCCTTCCGACCAAAACAATTTGTGGGCTGTGTTGAAAATATTTTAATTGACCTATAATCACTATACATTTTTATATTTGATTTCACTAAATACATTCCTGAATACATATGTGGTATTTTCTTATCCTAACATTCTTTTAATAGATTAAATAGTGTTATATTCATATATGGTGCTATAGGGTGTATAAAAATATACAATCATTGGCTAGAGGTGAGACAAAATATCATTAACATAGGACCAATACTTTATACCCTTGGAGAGAGAAATGCATGCGCATTGAACATTGATACATAATTCAGTTCAAATGGTATTCCAGCCTGAATGCCACATACTGTATGAGTACAGACGTAATCATACATACGTAATCTGTAATCATTCAGAATGTAGGAAAATCTAAAAGACTCCAAGGATCCATAATCATTTACCTTTCATACTTCTGAAACAAACCTCCTTTTCATCCTTCTAGAACTTTGTCATCAACCACCATCTAGATTGTCTTATAAATAATGGGTGTGGTACTGTTTGTTTTCTTCCATAGCTCTGAATTAAAAATAAATAAAACTTTACACACTGACCTCCCTACCAAATAACACTTCTTCCTTTTTAAGAATAATGTTAAACGCTTTCCTTTTCTGTTTGTTTGTACTTCTACTGCTTCTAGCAATATATTATTTCTGGGAATTGTATGATACCGTATTAGGTAATGCATGTTGTAGTGACATGAAAACGTGATGCGGTCACTATCCTAACAGAATGTTGTTCGTTTAATAACTGGTGTATGACCTGTTCTACTATTGACAAATGGCAAGTCGCTTAGGATAAAAGCGTTTTGTTTATGTCTCAGTTTAGGGAGTTAGGTTAAGGCAAATACCGTTAATATGTCCTATCTGAGCACGAGTATAGATATCATTTCCAATAATTGTTATGAGATATACTTGTTTAGTCCAAACACAACAATGCTATGTTGATATTAGAGCCATATGCCATCATGAAACGTATTGTAAGTTGTTGCTAAAATATATCAAATAAATATAAAACCACAAGGTGTGACAGCATACAGTAGGTTGAAGTTAACTGACAAATAGGTGTCATAGATGGGGAGGGGAGGTTGGTACAGTATATTACTACAGGTCTGCAAGTCTGCCAAATTCATCTGTACCTACTGTAAAGTACAGTAATTTCGATTGACCTATCATATCATGACATAAAGAATAAAAGATAGAAAGGTATAGAGAAAATATGTATTATGTAGCTCAACACAAAAACCTAACAATATGGAGTGTTTGCTACATGGCAGCGAAGACGGTGGAAAAAGTCCTAATAAAATAACCTCCAAATGCACACAAGATATGAACAATCTGATTCCAAAATTGCCACCGCTCCACACGGCTAAGGGGAATATGTGCTGTGAATTGTTATATACAAAAAAATAGAAACAGCTACTCTGTCATGTCCAAAGGTGATAGCGTTACTTTACCTGATAAATAAATGATGAAAAACAACAGTAAACTTGGCACTTTAAACTCTCCAAAGGTTAATCTCATGCAATAAGTACTGATGGTACATCCAGCTAGTTCACTCCATTTAAATAATGTGTAACACAGCATTAACAAGCAAGAAAAAAAGATATAGGCAAAAAATTGTGACAGGAAGCAAAAGTTAGTTTTTGCCAAGTGATTTCTACTCATTAAGTGTAATACTGTAGTCACATGAGCGTAACGTCTATGTATAAGATGTGAGCTGTAGTTTATTCTCCATGCTCAATCAAGTGAAATCATAAAATGGCAAAAAAAAAATACCAACTTCAGTTCACTATCTCTAGTGACTACAGGCGTAAAGCTAACAGCATTAAAAATTTACTGTAAATAAATACACACTGTACTACACTGCAATGTACCTGATTTCAAGTAAGTTAGGTTTCACTGGGGGTGAAACCTTTGAGTTTACTTAAAATGTAGAAAAAACAGAAAAATCTATAAGAATGTCTTCACTTGTACACATCGTAAATTTACTTCATGAACCTTGTATACAGTCAAAGTTATTGCATTGTTTTTGCATATCTTGTGGGATGCAGGAACACACCCGCTCATCATACTTTAACTCATACTGTACTATAACACAACACCTGCAATGCTGATTCATTCCACATGGGGGAGCCACCATTTTGTCAATATCAATCTCCTTTACAGAAATAACAAACAGAACCTCACAGCATGACAGCACAGATAGGCAATGTATGGCACTGCTAAAACCTGTGCACACTCAAAGGGACAATACAGTTATTCAGTGTGTGGTTGTGGGCTTGTGCACGCATGTGCGTTTAGTGTGGTATAGTCTTCTTTACTGTGGGCTGCTAACAGGCAGTATGTTTGATGGTAATATATTCTTAGTTATATTATAGTCAAAGTAAACATATTGAAGGACCAGGTAGATAAATAATATGCCCTGCCAATAAGAAGGCAGGGCATACTACAACACAATAAACATTCGCATTTGTAAGCTGTGAAACTTAATGACAGAACAATAATGCTTTCACATTTCCCTGTCTATAGTTAGAAAGTTCCAGAGAATTTTGAAAATATATAATTAGGAAAACAAAACTGTATTTTATTTTTTTTATCGCCTAGTACAGTCTCAACTCAAGCCATTATAGGAATTGTATATTATGTTTCTGTTGCTGAACCTGGTTACCTATATTTTGGTGACAACAATGTGTGATGACAACATTACTTAATAGGATGGGAAATCATATGCTGCCAGGACCATAAGATCATAATTATAGTAGGTTAGACTAAGGTATATCATATAGTTTGAAAGACAGTTTGTGCCATAAAATTTGCCTATTTGACTTAGCAATAGCATTTATTACATTATCTTATTGGAACTCAATCTTCGGACCCAAAAATGATTGCGTTTGAGACAGCAGTCTATGATTCAAAATGTCATGGGCCACTTGAGTCAGGAAAAATTTAAAGAAAACTAGTTGTACAACATAGCACATATCTTAGAGAACAAGCTGGACTGGGGTTCTACAGCATATAAAATATGTGTTTCATATAAACTGGCCATTTAGCAGTGATTCTGGAACCGAATGGGTTGTATGAAGCATGCAACTACAAAGTGGGGAAAGTGGGCTGCCCTGAGGAAGGAAGTACTGAGTCCTTAACAAACCCATCATGGATAGAGATTAATATTCTAAAAGCAAGAGCTTCTGCTATTCCCAGTTGCCAGGGTCTGTCGATATCTCATTCCCCTAGATATCACAATAAAGAATAAGATGCCATGGACTTGACATGGTACACAATTTACTATACCAATGTTATAAACCGACACGGTCAGTAGTTGAGCTGGGAAATCTCTATACCTTTAAGTAGATTAATCGTGATTACAGTATAATCATAATTCATTTCTCATAATTAATCATTCATTTCTCATAATTCATAATTCATGTCTGGATTTGTTTAGGTGTAAAAAATAACAAGCTACAGTAGGTATTAAGAATGAGCAAACTAAACATACATTCCTAGACCTGCCTCTGACTAACTTGTAATTAATCTTATCAATGTCTCTACATCTGAGTCATTATGACAGTCCCCGTTAGGCCAATAGATGTTTAAACTGGATGTCCACAAGGTGTCACTGTGACCTCAGTAGTCAATTCAAACTATTAACTATTAACATAAAAGAAGCAGCAGTTGCCAAGAGGCTTGCCTCCTTTTGACCAAGCTGCAACAGCAAACTTCATCAAGTACTGTACTTTTGCTGTATACAAGAGATAAGATTGCACTATATTAATACAATCTTACGACCTCTTAATTGTGTCACACTTGCAGTACATCAACCTTACTGTGGAAATGGTGCCTAAATTCCATTATTACAAAGAAAGCTTAAAAAAAGAAAGTAGGTTGTTGTTCTAATTGATGTTTAAAGATATTGTTTTTTTATTATTTTTTTTACCTTGCAGCTTGGCTAAAAGGTGAAAACCATGCTAAAGGAAACACAAAGCTTTGGAAGCATGCCTGTCCATAGTAACCCTGTGTTAAGGAGGCCCATTATCACACACACACCACGCGCGCACACGCACACACACGCAATATCATACAATATAATGCTACCTTAATTTAGTGTCTAGGCTTAAAATCTGCTTTGTAGAATACATAAATCACCACACGCTCAAACGTAGGCCCACAGTCATCCTATCACACACCATCACGCACTATTTTTTTTCTCTTCTGGGAAAAAAATAAATAAATAAATAGATACAATCTGTAAAAGGTGCATACTGATAGAGAGAGAGACCCCCCTTTAAGATACACACAGCGGCTCGCATACACCCTGTACTAAATCACAGACACACACGCACACATAATATACGCACTCTGCCCTGCTTGCACAGGCTTCGAATCTTAAAACTTCTTAAAATTTCTCCTAAAATAAACTGAGCAAAAAATACATTGTTAGGACCAGCACCCGGATTGTGCAAACAAATTCCATAAATTAAACCAGTAACATCATGAATATAAAACAAACTTGTCATGGCTAGCCAGTTTTGCACAATACTGAACCATATAGAGTGGGCGTGGTCTTGTTTAAGAGTGTGTGGTTGTTATCCAATAGCATCCCACGCTCTGAGGAAGAGGAGGGTCTCAGCGAAGGAAGTTCGTCTGTCCCTTCCGTCCATCACTCTACTCTCACCCGTGGCCAGGGGCGGAGAAACAAAAAGCAAGCGGACCCAGCGGTGGAAGGAGATGGATGGGTGGAATAACCAGAGAAGAGGGAGGGCAGAGGAGGAGGGGCGAGGCCCAGCGAGGTAGGGGGGGGGTTTGGGGGAGGGGGCGGGGGGGAATGGGCGGAAAGTCCCAACAGCCGCCAATGGCTCCTCCCGCTTCCCGTTTGGCGCAGGAAGTGGGTGCGTGGCCTCTGGCTGGCATGGTATCTTATCAACCAGGAGGTGGAGTGGCTTCCTGCTGGCCAGAAAAGGGTCTCTGTTTGTCCAGAGTCTCCTCTTACAGCTGCCTCCAGGCAGGCAGGGCTGGGACGCCCAGCTTTGGAGGAGGAGGAGTGAGATGCCAAGGGGTTTCCCCGCCCCTGTTGTCTCGGATACAGCGCATTATCACCTTACCGTTACCACTGCCACCGGTGAACCCGGAATTAGCAGTTAACCTTCGACCCCCCCCCCCCCCTTACATGTTCAATCCACAGCACCCGGCCCGGGTTGCCTAGCGACCAGACAGCAGCAACAAAGGTAGACATAGGAAGTAAAATAAAACAAAAAAGAAGTAAGTAAGTAACACCATGTGGACTCCAGCCAATCAGCAGCGAGACAGTTGTGTTGGTCTGTCTCCCTTACATCCCTCCCCTCTGTATCTCTGAAATCCTGCATTGTCACATCTAGTCGGCTCTCCTTGTTTATTCGTTTCTTTTTTGCTTGTCTCCCCTACATGGTTCTCCTCACCTTTGAGGACATGTTAAAACTGTGAGGCACTTAGAGACACACTTAGACGCGGTTTGAACACACAGGCACGCACACCGACACAACAAAACCCCGCCCCACACACAACTACATACGCACACACGCGGTGTAATATAGCGTAGCAGGATGTATTGCCCTAGGCAACACTCCCGAGCTCTCAGGCAGCGACACGCCTTCCAACGGGACCGTCGGGTCAGGTGGTGAGGTCCGCCGCTGGCCGCCGGTGTCCAGTACGGTCCGAGTGGCAGAGAGGCAGACAGTGTGTGTGTGTGTGTGTGTGATGGTGGGGGGATGGGGGGTGGAGACAGCTACCCAATGCTGACAGGTGTCACTCCTCCGCCCGTGTATCCAGCGGGGCCAATCAGATCCCTACAAGCTGGTCACGCACTCCATGTCCTCGTCCAATGGGGCGCCACTGTCCCTTCGCCTATCTCTTCCCCCTGCGCCTCCTCTGATGGCGATGACCGCGGAGGAGCCCCGGTGGTGCCCCTCCTCCTCCTCCTCCTCCTCCTCCCCCGCCCCCGCCTCCCCCTGCTCCTGGTCTCTCTGCGCCGCCAGCAGCACCTCCCGCTCCTCCGCGGAGGAGGGCCCGCGGGCCGAGCCCCCGAGCCCCCCCGCCGCCGCGTCACCCGCGGCGGCCGCCGTCGTCCGGTCCCGGTGCGTGGCCGGGGGGTGGCTGTGGTGGCGCGGGGAGGGGCGGGGCCGGCGGCAGGGCCGCAGGTTGCCGTTGGGGCTGTGCTGGGGGGCGGGGCCGGGGGCGGGGCCCGGGGGGTTGCCGTTGAGGATGTTGTCGGCGGCGTGCTCCATCTCCTCGATGGTCATGTCGCAGGCGTCGGCCAGCTCCGCCTTGGTGGCCGCGATGAAGGACGGGTCCTGGGCGAAACGACCCAGACCCTCCGATATTAGCACCTGGAGAGGGTGTGTGTGTTGGGGGCAGGCATGAGGAAGGTGGGGAGGGGCAGGGACACAGAAAGAAAGGGAAGACACAAGGGAGAGGAAGGGGAGTGCAATGGACGGGAAGAAAGAGAGAGAAAAACAGTGAGCTCCTGTTGTGGGCTGTATGGCTTGTAGTTACCTCTGCAATGATCACAGCAACCTCTATACTGGATATAAGTGTGTAATGCCATTGCTTACCCACTGCTGGTACACATGCACGTCATATGGTTGAGTATTTACACACTAAAATACTTCATACAATAGTATAACATATACTGTATGCCTGGTGTAGCAGGGCACTATGAAGACAAAAACATATTGTAAGCCAACCCCACATAGAAGCAGTATAGTATGTTCTAC
>JAODUG010000016.1:1094276-1104957 GCA_027564795.1 Aphredoderus sayanus | reverse complement strand
GGACTCTATCACACTCACCGCCTCCACTAGACTGCCTGCGCTGCCGTGTGACAGCGAGGTGGCGTCGTTGCCCGCTAGCGACGGTACTGTGAGCGACACCGGCCGTGACGCTCTCTGATTGGACGCTGAGACGCTGGGGGTGGGGCTTGGGCTGGGCACCGGGCTATTACCGTTGCTGTCACTGTACCTGAAACGTATCATTAACAGCTTATTAATATGGTTTATTCTTTATCGCTAGACACACAACCATGTTGTGAGAGTTTATTTTAACCCTCCTGATGTCATTCGGGTCAGAATGACCCAACTCTCTAGCTCCTTGTGGCAGATAGAAGGCGCTAAACCTAATTATACAGCTTACACACACATATGATGTGCACTGCTGCCACAACAAGGTGTGTTTGAAACCAAAGGACAACAGGAAGGGTTAAAAGGCACATAACGAAATAATTAATAAAGCAATAAATACACATGCACTGACAATTAAAAAACACAAAAACACACACAATCTGATGGCGCCGCCGGGTGGCCAAATACGATTTTATAAAGGAAACAGGAGGGTTATACTGTAACACAGAAGGCAGACGATTACCGTACACTGTTCATTTAAAATGTTCTTTATTAAACACAGAGAGCCTCGTGTACGTACAGTACGTTAGCAAGCGCAGCCAGACCGCAGATCACAAGCAAGCAGGCGTACCAACTGGTACACACCTGCTTTTCAGACATGGATAGTTTTCACAGCAAAACCAGCAGAACTGCACTTTCCATTGCAGTTTTCAGACATACAACGGAATAGGTAACCACAGTCTAGTGTCTCCTTACGGATCTCCCATGTGTTTGCATGTGCACATTTTTAGGTGCAAATTGTGACAAAATTACGGCAGGCGCTAACACGTTAGTACACGAGGCCCTAAGTTCTTACTAACTTCACTTGCTAGTTAACTTACTAACTAGTATGAGTGTGAATCGCTCCTTCTTACCAAGGCCCACAGTTGACCGAGGGTAAACTGCTGTTGAGCTTTTCATGGGAGGACGCGCCCTCTAGCATCAAGGAGGGCACACGCTGGTAGGAGGCATTACTGCCGAGTGCTGACATCAACAACAACAATTATTATAATGATCCTGATTACACAAACAGTTGTAAACAATCCAAGTGAAAGTGAAGAGCTATCTTTCAGCCTGTTCGCCGACATCTGTAATAATGCTGCAGGAGACGAATGAGTGTCATCCCTGTTTTTTCCCCCCTCATTTTAGTAGGAATTTCCGGCGGTGCTTTTGAGACACGGGGTTGTAGAGTATGAGGTGAGCGAGGTGTAATGGCCCACCTGTAGGGCTGGCTGGAGGCGTGGAACACAGTCGACTGAACAGGGTGGGGGAGTGACTTCTCCTTAGGCGTGGGCTCAGCCCTGCTACTGCCAGGGCCTGCAGGGGTTGGGGGGTTGGCATTGTTTACAACATAGACAGACTTACAGTGCCACCATACAATATTTTACTCTTCGACTCATCTGCTGTCTAAGCAAATATAGTACACACCATATAGTACACATAACGTATTAACACGTTATGCTATGAATGTATGGCCGTATATCTTACTTATTAACAAGATAAATGGCCATAGTTAAGGCAAATAATGTGGGTTTGCTAATCTTCACGTGTAGAGGTGTGTGTGTGTGTTTCATGCCTGGTGATGGACCAGGTGTAATGGCAGTGCTGTCTTCTGCGAGACGTCTGTCCTTGACTGTCTCCTCAGACACTCCAGATGGAATGACGACCGACGGCCTGGGAAAGAACACACACACACACAGTTACAGTACCCTAATGGGTAATCTCATATGAGTGACGCTGTTGTATAATCTGACAGGTGCACTTTATCCATCTGTGTGTGATGGCGTGTGTGTGTGTGTGGTTACCGAGGGCAGTGGGACAAAGGAAGACTCTTCTGGGAGACTGCCAGCCGTCTCCTCCTCTTCTCTCCTCCCCCCCCTCCCCCTCCTCCGCAGTAGTCAGCTGCTTACATTTTTCATCTTGATACACCAGCCTAGCGCCACACACACACACACACACACACACATATTAAGTAAATATCAGCATCTTACAAATAATACACAAAAACTAAAATAAAGATTTTGTCAGATGTGTGTGTGTGTGTGTGTGTGTGTGTGTGCGTGCGTTATCACGTACATGTCAGAGGAGAGCGAGTGGACGTCGTCGTGGTAATCTCTGTCGTCACCGTAGCTCTCGTCGTATGTCTCCTCCATCGAGCCCTCCCCCCTGCGGATGATTGGCAGGTGGCTGTCGCTGGAGTCCGAGCTTCAGACGGAAAACAAGAAACGGGCGAGGACAAAAACAAACGGACAAACGACAAGTAAATGAGCACGCACGCGGCGTAAAGAGAGAGGGAGGGATACGTGGGCGCACAAAGGAAGTTAAAAACAGAGAGCCAGGCAGACACACACAGTAGAATGACAAACATAAACAAAAACACGCTGTTGATTAGAGGAAATAAACAAAATTCCATCAGAAAGAATAAGCTTAAATACTGCTACCGCTAGGACAGAAAGGATGATGAAGCTGAACAAGGAAGAAGAAAGAGAGAGGAGGAAGAAGGAATAAAAGCTGGACTGTTATAAGTAGAATGCTGTAAAACATGTGCGATACAGTAATATAACAAGCATTACAAACTGTGGGCAGAACCAGGGAGCAGACATCTGTTAAAGGCAATTGGATTTCTAACAGCTAACAGTAATTCTTGCTGGAAGAACATTTTAAATATTTAGTTTGCATTGATTCTAACAGCAAAAAAGCAAGTTAGGCTAACCTATAAAGCTAAATTATATACTTTACATATCTCCTATTGCCTCAGTGGTCAGGACTCTTTCATACCTTCAGTTAAATACATTTTGTCTTTATTCTTTTCTTCACCAGGCACTCATTTAAAGTGTAACGTTCAACTTTTTTTTCCAACCCATAAAAAGCGGAGTATTTCGTCAGCATTAACACAAGCATTGATGTGTTTCATCAGACTACAGAAGGGTTATTTGGTTTACAGCTAAAAAAAACTAAACATTTTAGGGTGCATTTACTCATTAATAAGTAAATAAACCAACAATAATGTGCCGGAATGCCTGCAAAGTTTCAGCAAATGAAAGAGATGGGTAGTGTTTCTCATTAAAACCAAGGTGGTTAACAATCCTGTTAGCTTGCAGCTACTTAGCACTGCCCACTGGTTTTGATGGCAACAGCTGCCAGGTAAGATTTAAAGAAATAAAATCAAAATAAAGAAAATGTCTGCTAAAATGTCCCTAAAAGCTTGCAGCAGTGTTAAGAGCCCACAAAAACTCAAGAGTTAGAAAAGCACTTAAATAAAACATGTTTCTATGTTATACGCTCACTGAAAGCTCACACTGCCCTTTAGCAATCAAAAGGTGGAGTAAGCGAGGTTGAAGAATGACTGTTGATATTTGATAAAACACCTCTCCCTGCAATACCATAGGGTGCTCCCTTAGAAGCTCTGCTCCTGAAATTGGACATGCTTTGCCAATGCTGGGATAGTGTTGTTTTTGTGTTCCCATTTATAGCGCCAGTGCTTAATAGTTTTCTTCAGCACGCACACAGAAAGGATAGCTAGCGGACCATAAAGAAATGGTTGCTGAATTTGACAAAAAGTTTATCTTACAATTGCTTACTCCACCTTTTAAGCCTCAAGTAAAGATGCATACTGCATTGGCCAAAACTAGTGAATGTGTGTTACAAATCTTACTTTGTGTGATCTCACATGCTGTGCACATGCATGTTAAACACAAACTTTCATTTTAAAAAATTACAATCTTATGCAGGTATATTTATTCATTTGATAAATGCAGGACATTTACACTGTGTTTTAATGTCCTACGTTTATCCTAGTGTGATAAGCTACTATAGGCTATAATAATTTCTATTAAGCTTTGGCAGTGTGAGCTTTAAATTATAATTATATCAGCCCTTGATAGAATAGGATTTGGCAACATTTTGCCAAACTCTATCTGTGGCTTGTTGAGCAAATCTTATAATAGATGAATGTACTGTACATTACATTGATATTTGCCATAGCAACAAAAGCGGAACATAGCAAGTAATGCCACTAATGTATAATCTTTCTTCCCTCATAGCAATGGAGCTGTGTGAGATTTTATCTTATTATAAGCTTATGTACAGTATGTGACTAATAAAATATACAAGTAAATGGTGGTCTTCTCTCTTTCACACACACACACACACACACACACACACATACACCTACACACTATCTACTGGCAACATACCGCATGAGGGTGTCATAAAAACACATCCTGCTCGCCACCAGAGATAAAAGAAAGAGAAAGGGAAGGAGAGGAAATCGCAAATGAAGGAAACACAGCAAGACATTAAAAACTGATATAAACCCACCAAGGGAATAGACCCATAACATTTTAATTTTGGCTTATTGTTCTGTGGAAGGAATGCCCCAATGTAAATGTAAATGCAGAGATAAAGGAACGAAAATGTTACCCTAGCGTTACCCTAGAATTGTAACTAGGTTCTCTAGGTAGCATGAGTGAGATGTCTCACTATGGGATGCGGCCCCAGCGTATTCCTCAGAAACATGTATATCATTACGCCAGCCATGACTGGTGACCTCTCTGACGCAGTGGTAGGTACCACCCACCTATAAGTACCCTACACCTCGTCAGAATCATCATTCAAGTAAGCCTTCGCCCCAGCCTGAAGGGTGGTCTGGCGAGACATCTCACTCATGCTCCTCAGAGAACCTAGCTACAACGCTAGGGTAACTCTAGTTCTCTTTCGCAGCATTCGTTATCGATGTCTCACTATGGGATACGGAGTCTCCCGGTATTGCCAGGCGAGGTCAACTGGAAGACTGACCACCAGCGCCCTGTAGAGGGCCACGAGAGTCCCGCACCCTCAAGGACCCCACGCCTTCCTTTTCACAGAGGCCAGAGGGGAAACGTGTAAAGAAGGACACCCGGCCAACCCTGCGCTAGCGCGTCCACCCCGAGAGGTGGTGTCTGGGTGGGGTGCTGACAAAAGATCCACAACAGGCCTGCCGTAACATTCCCAAACAGTTCTACCACGTCCTGGTGCAACCTCCACCGGATTCAAGCCCGTTCTGCCCTCGTGAGTGCCCTCCCCCAGCCTGTCAGACACACGTCTGTGGTGAACACCTTCCTGGATAGGACAGGGCACTCCACAAGTGGCACTCCTTGCAACAGGAAGGATGGATTTCATTCCACTGGAACCCTTATCCTGCGCGATCCATGACGCAGTGGATCGGGTCTCAGGGATCCAACCCATCGTTGGAAATGTAGGCGACCAAGTCTGGTGACAGCCAAGACTGAGGCCAGAACAGACTTGTTTAGGTTCAGAACCAAAGCCGAGTCCTGTACATGTTCCGTCACCACCGTCGTGTGTAACGACGCCTCCTGGAACGATTTCGCAAGAATCAGCCAATCGGCCAGATATGTGGCCAGGCGAATGGCACGCTGCCTGAGCAAGGCTATCGCTGCTTCTGAACACCGTATGAACACTCTCGGGCTCAGTGACAGGCCGAAAGGGAGAACCTTGTCTATGGCTCCCATAGAGAGTGTATTTCCTCTTGTAGAACAAGAGCCGACTCTCCTCGTGCTTGGGAGGAGATCATGCCCACAAAATGAGGCGATGTCATGGCAAATTGAAGACTGTAACCCTTCGTTATTGTTCTCAGGACCCACGCTGAATTTGTGCACTCTGCCCATTTCTGCTTTCGTTGTGAAAGAGAACATGAAGGCAGGATTTGTTGAGCGTGTCGCTTTTGCAGCCGACTCAGCGGACTTGGTAAGGAGGCGACTCTCCCCTCTGGCGGTCGATGCCGCGTGGGACAGTGACCCCTCTACAGACGTCCTGCATGTCCATGCTCATTACGGGAGAGACTGGTGTGTGGTGGCCGATTGCTTTTCGACTACGTTTGCTTGTGTGGTGAGCAAGGATACAGCAATGGGAAAAATCAGCTAACGATTTGAGAATGTTAACAAGTAGCGTGGTGGCTAGTTGTAGAACCGACAGATACTATACCCTACCGTTTGGAGACAGACTACAGTAAGCAGTAATAGTCCTCTCGCCGTGTATTTGTCTATGGTGAAGACAAATACCAACCGTGAGTTCGGTAATTCCAGATAAAGCAGTCTTGCTGAAGGAACTACTGGTTGAGAGAAGAATGCTCGAGAAGCGAGAAGAGGTGCTTGAATGATGATTCTGAATCTGATTCGGAGGGTGGTACCTGCCACTGCGTCAGAGAGATCAACAGCCAATCACGGCTGGCGTAGTGAAATACATGCTTCTGAGGAATACGCTGGGGGCGCGTCCCATAGTGAGACATCAAAACGAATGCTATGAAAGAGAACACATACTGTACGTGTCCACATTGAAGAGTTTGCACATTATGATAAAGTAGTGAATTGTATAGAGTGAAGCCTGCATCCTACTGAGAACCAAAGGCGCAGTTTAAAGGCACACTCCTCAATGCTTTCAGTAGCCAAAGAATATGGCCCTGCCCACTGTTGATGCTGGAAACTCAACTGCACACAAAGGAGTTTGGGCAGTATGGGGGGGGAGTAGAGATGAGTGCGAGCCACTCAGAAAGTAGGGGGGGGGGAGGGGGGGGTGCTGAATGTGTTACAAGGTTAATTCCGGACACAAATGGAGGTGTGTCCCACCATGCTCTTCCCAGGGGCAGGGTGCACTCACCTCTTTGGGGGAAAGCACCAGGCAGACCTGGGCAGGAGTATCGGTGTCAGCGGCGGGCCGGTCTGCCCGTCCACAGTGCTGATGGACGGGCTCGGGAAGCGACCGCCGCCCTGCCCCGGGGGCACCGCCGCGCCCACGCCCGTGTTGTTGGCGTTGTTGATGTTGGCGTTGGAGCCCGAGGAGGAGTACGAGGACGGCGTGAAGGTGGTAGAGTCCATCAGCTTCTCGTGGGACGGGCTCTCGGCGTCGCAGGGCGAGCCTTTCTGGCTGATGTGCAGGGGCCGCTGGCTGGTGAAGGACTGGGGGAAGGAGCCTCGCCCGTCGCTCTGGGTGTAGTAGTTGACGTGGTTACCGAACAGGCCGCCTGAGCGCTGCGGGGGGCAAGGGGGTTGAGCCATTAATGGGCTGCACGTACACACACAGCAGGGCTACCAGCCAGTCGCTAGCCAAGCAGGATGAGCGAGAGGAGTGCAATGACGGTTAAGGCAGGCAAAGGAGAGGCCTATAGAGAATACTTTAGCTGTATAATAATATATTACTGACCCTGTTTTAATGTTGCCATTATTGAACTAAAAACGTTTAGCACTGACCAACATTCCAATTATTATTACTATTAAATAATTATATTAGTATTAAAATGTAACTAATTTAGGTGTGTGCATTCCAGAAATCTATATTAATAAAAATTGTGACACAACCAACTTTGGGTATACAACAACAAACTAGACATGCAACTAAAAATGATAACTTTGTAACTATGTAAATTATATTATTTGTTTTATACATATTATATTTGTTGATGCTCGCTAAATGGCACAGCTGAATTAAACATATTATTCACCACTCTGCAGGCATCTGTGTTTATCTATAGAATGTCTGTAAAAACAACTGTTGTAGCCTTGAATATAATGTATTTCATTGAATATAATGTACTATAATGAGCAAAGAGAATAGCATGGATTATGTATGTTTGTTTGCATGCTTTGAGAAACACTATGCTAACTACAGCATAGTGTAGTGCTAACTTTAATTAGCCATGCTAACTGTAGTTAAGTAGGTTCTCTATGGCTGAGCTGCATGCAAATAAAGCCTGGAGAACACATGTATGTACCGGTATACAGTATAGGCCTATATACGGTATACGTCTGTGCGTGTGTGTGTGCATGGAGTGATGACGAGGCTTCAAGCTGGATGCCGGTGGACTCTCTGGTTCCTTCTGATTGAGGGTGTGTGTATCCGACCTTTACCCTGAAGATATCGTCTTCGGAGGCGGCCGACACAGGCTCCTTCAGACCCTTGTCCAGCTCCTCCTCCACAGTCAGGTCTCCAGATATGGCCCGGCGGATCTCTGGGCCGATGTCGTGGAGCGTCCGCAGGCCTGCCTACACGTGGGGAGGGGCACACAAGGAGATGGAAGCGGCAAGAGGTGAGGCTCGTACACCTTTTGGGTGGGGGCATAACGCACCTGCGGTAGGGCCATGTGGTCTACCTGCAGAGAGAGGGCGGTCTTGGGGGGCACCTTGGCCACCAGCCCCTGCTCCTTTCGCTTCTTGAATTTCCGGAAATATTCCTGGATGAGGAAGGTTGCGTAGAACTTGCCCACCGTTACCTCGTCGTCTAGGATACAAACACAGGTCGGTCAAGACGGTCACAATTATTTGTGTGTTTATCACAATTGCTACTTAATACTTAAAGGGATTCTCACAGTAGCCTACTTGACCCTGCTGTTGTCCTGTTGTCACTACCTCTTTGTGGCAGATAGAAGGCGTTAAACCTAATTCTACATTTTCACTGCAAGGTATTGTGTTTCAAACCAGAGGACAACAGGAGGGTTTAAAAAACAAAAAAATACATAAATAAAGCAATAAATAAATAAATACACACAGCACTGACACTATAGAAAATGACACAATAAGACACAATCAGGTGGTGCCATCTGTTGGCATAAAAAAATGGTGCGTTTGAAACCTGACAACAACAGGAGGGTTAAAAAGTGTGTTCACGGTGGTGTGGTGCAGTAACAACACACCTCCAGCAGGGGGTACTACTTGGTCTAGGAGTTTCATGCTGGTCCGCTTCCAGATCTTCTTCACGATGGCTCTCAGCTCCTCGTTGGCCTGCTCCAGGTTACCTGTTTACACCCAGAACGGTGGGAGTTTACAGTATGTCGATGAGAAGTACACATACGCTTAATGTATACAGTATGTGTGTATGTATTTGTGTGTGCATGCGTATTTGTGTGTGTGTTACCATCGGTCTTGATTCTCAGTGCGGTTCTGACCAGGGCAAATAGGGTGGCATTAAACATTACCGTCCCATCGCTGTTTAGAGGCATGTTCATCGACACCAGGCGCTGGATTGAGAGAGGAAACACACACACACACACACACACTGATGTTTTAAAGCTATTACATTTATACACAGGTAATATTGATTGTCGGTGGGCAATAGGGTTATATCAGGGAGTGTGTGTGTGTTTGTGTGTGTGTGTGTGTGTGTGTGTGTGTGTGTGTGTACCTTGCAGGCCACTCTGTGAGGACAAAGCTTTCCAAAGCCAAGGGGGGGCTGGATCCTTCGTAACAGAGTGACCACATCCAAGTGCTTTATTCTGCCCCTGAGAAGCAGACGTGTTATACTGCATCAAAAGCACCTTATCTCATGTCTGTAAACCACTCGGGCGGAGTCGAAAACATGTCAGTGTGTAAGGACTTACTTGGCCTCCGGGTCGTATTCAGCCCAAATCCTCTTGAACTCGTCCAAGTGATGCGGCCCCAGGATCGACCAATCACGTGTCAGGTAGTCAAAGTTGTCCATGATAACAGCCACAAACAGATTGATGATCTGAAGGGAAACCGGCATAGTGAAATACAATTACTTTAAATATTTTCCTAACAGATAATGACCATGTTTTCCAATGTAATCCAACAGTAGAGCATGTGTTGTTGTATTTTGTCGTTCTGCGACATACGGTTGATTCATCTTCAACTGACACATGTATTTATTTTAAATTGCTTTGGATAAAAGCTTCTACTAAATGTACTGTAAATATAAAACAAGTGTGTTTGCTCACCAGAAAGGCACATAGCATGTAGAAGCTAACAAAGTATATGATGGCAAACTGGCTGCCACAGTCCTCGGTAGACGAGCTGTTCTCATTGGTCGATCCCTTCTCGCATTTCTTTGTGGGCGCACACGCCAGCATAATCTCCTGCCACGCCTCGCCTGTCGCACACCTATGGGGAGCACACGTGCACACGCGCGCACAGGTACACACATGCAGACAGACAAGTACAGCGCATGCGTGTGTTGAAACATACAGGCATGCATGTTTGCATCAGAACATACAAATTGATGCAATGTGTAGACCCACAAACAACAGATACACACGGATGCAGAAATACAAGTGCAAGCACATAAACACACACACACACACACACACACACACACACACACACACACACAGATATGTTAGATTCTGAAACTATTAATAAATTAAAGAGGGTTAGAAACATTAGTCACATAATTATCTCATCATTATTCACTTACATTGTATATTTCTTTACATAAAACTAAAGAAAAACACGGTATGTATTTTCTGGTACTCTTTATTCCAGACCTTGTCTTCCAATCAGAATCATTTCACACTCATGAGCTCCGTGGTTGCCGTGGCACCCTTTTCCAATTTAAAGTCCTTTTATTGGCTATCACCATTTTTAATGCTCTTTGTTGTGCAATGTTGTATACTGTACATTTGGTGTGCAATGACTGATGAATCTATCAATGACAACAGGCGGGTTAAAAGGCACAAAAAAACAACACAAATACATAAAGAAATAAATAAAAAGAAATAAGTACACACAGCAATGACAATTGAAAAACACAAAAATCATACACAATCAGATGGCGCCGCCGTGTGGCCAAA
>JAODUG010000016.1:1071282-1090341 GCA_027564795.1 Aphredoderus sayanus | reverse complement strand
GGAGGAGGAAGACGAGGAGGAATCAGCTGGCTTTAAGGAAAGGCAACAAAGATCAGCACTAGGGCAGAGTGTGTGTGCGTGTGTGTGTGTGTGTGTGTTGTAAAAAAAAAAAAAAAAATCAGGCTAGTGAAATTGCGTGAGTTTAATATTTTACTTGACTAGGAGAATAGTGTGTGTGTGTGTGTGTGTGTGGTGGGTGCAAGGGAATGTCTCCATAGCTATCTCTGTCTTCCTGCCAGCTGAGACTACATCACAATAAAAGTCTTCCAATGGTTCGGTACAGTACGGGACAGGTTTACCAAATGCCTCCTGGGGCGACCTGTTTTATAGTGGTGTGCAGCTCATTCTCCCACTTGAGATTAGCCTACATGCACCAGGGCATTGCTACACACCAGCATTTCTCAGCATGTGTAGTGATTACCGGGCTCGGCAGAACAGTTTCAGAAGGAAAGAAATGAAACCCGGGCACCACTTAAAACAGGCCAGGTATTCTCAAGGGAGATCATCTTAGATCCGTAATCGTATGACCGCAGTCAACGATGATTTTTAGATCTAGGATTGCGTTTGGCAAATCCCGCCCCTGTTAACAGCACATATAGCACAGTTAGAATGCCACATACAGTATATGGAGACATCAACTGACCACCGCTACCGCTTCAACATTTACACTGCTCTAAGCTATAGAGTAACAAGTAGTTCAATATATGAGTCAGTATAGTCTACTTCATATGGGCCCTGGTAAAATACCTTAAGAAGGATGTATTTTGATGTACTGTAGAGTACTGTATTTCAACAGGGCCATATAGAGTGGGTGCTATAATAACATTATATGACCAGAATGTAGTCCTACTCTAGTATATTTCAATAAACAACAAACTGTATACTGAGCACTACATTTCTGGCTCAAGGCCATGAAACGAATCCACTCTGAATAGACAAACAAACAAAAGAAAGGAGGGAATAGCCTTGGTGGAGAGAGGGAGTTTTAACAACAGTATAAACATATATGTTAAATATATAATTCTACAATGATAAGTGTCAAAGAAGGCTATTGAAAGGAACTAAAGCATGTGTATAGCCCATGTGTGTTGTGTGTTGTGTGTGTGTGGTGTTAGAGCTGCAGAAAAGCAGTTCGATTTAGTATTGCACTAACACTAACTTAATAATGTTATATGTTTGGGTGGTTACATTTTAGAAGAGAGAGCTAACATCCTACTAAGAAACGTTGGTTACTTTATCATTAATTCATAACTGGTTTGTTTAAACCAGTGTTATAAGAAATCCTAAACTGGCACAAAATAAATATCAATACAATTAGTTTTATTTCCTTACTTAATTGGTCTCTATTAATTTCAACACTCCCATTACAAGAACCTTCTTATGCAGAGACAGGGGGTTGTAATTCTAACCAATAGAATCTCATTAGAAAGATGCACACATAGATTGATATAATCCCAGTCCATTTACAGAAGTGCAGATGTGAATATCTGTGATTTCAGAAATAGAACAAAATATATTCTTTGTTTCTCATATTGCACTCCATTTATTTGTACCAGTTGGTTGGTTCAGTAGGTAACATAGGTCTATGAGTTAAATACAAAGGCTAATTCAGAATTATCAGAATTAATAGAATTATGATTATTATGCACATTTCGTTAATTTAAATGACTTTTTAGACCCATGTTTCCCAGCTTGCATTTCAGGTGAACAAGCAGCCAACTATTAACAGTAATAGAGAAAAGAAAGACATCCACGACAGAGCAGTAAAGTGCAACAAAAGGCCACAGAGGATAGAGAGCGAGAGAAACAGTAGGCATTCCGATAGAGGGAGAGAAAGATGAAAGAAAGTGATGGATAGATGCAGTCCATACCAGCATCGTCCGCAAGACACAGCTCAGAGCAAATGTACTGTCAGTCTGTTCAATCTACTTCTACTCAAACCAAATAAAGCAAAATCAAACCATACATCATTTAAGAAGCACCCATAGGTTGATAGGCATAAAGGTGGACCTAGAATGAGGGAACTGTTCTGATTAGCCAATTAAAAACTGAGCAGCTAATCTGAACCCACCTGCATTCTTGTACACTGAGACAAATCAGGTGTGATCAATAGGAACATTTGTCTAGTAAATATTAAATAACATAACAGAGGTTGGCCTGTTACCATACTCCACTATTAGTTTCCATCAGTATTGCTACTAAAAAAATACTTTATATAAAGGCTAATTAAATTAAATGCTGGACAAGGCTTACTTTTTAATATCTCAGTGATAATCTCCCATTATAAACTCTCTGAGTTCTCGCTGGATTAATGTGGGATGGGTTTCTTAAAAAAATAAAAAATTCAAAGGGCAAAAATTCAAAAGGCAGCTCAAAAACATTGTAAGAGTAGTAATGTAAACTTGGGTATCTCATCACTCAAATAAGTGAAAATCACCATAGGAGAAAATAAGACTTGGGGCATGCCTTTAGGTTAAAAATTAGATAAAACAAACGCATTTAAAAAGAACTGCAAACCAATCAACCAAACCAATCAAACCAGGTCAGAAGAAATCCAAACCAAGGGGTACTGTATAGATGACAAAGGTGTAAATCACAGGCCTCCTAAATGGGCACAGCATTAGTCGCCTGAAGGAATTGAACCTGTATTTAGTATTAATATTATTATATTATATATCATATAGTCAACTACAGGATAATCCTTCTTTTGAGATAGTACATAATTCACACACACACACACACACACACACACACACACACACACACACAGTGTATTAACTATCTGTTTGCCTACTAATCCCAAACAAAATATAACTAATATTTCAATAAGTCACAATAGGAATCACAGAGGACTTTGCGGCCTATTTTGAAAGGCAGTTCCTCCGGTCCGTGTTGCCAAAGAGCAATCTGACAATTACATGAATAAAACAGCAATTATCCCTGAAGTGTAAATATGACACAGCCGGAATTTGATCTGTGTTTGGGATATGTGACTTTGCACTCACAACTACATTCTCATTCAGCTTTGCTGTTCACAAAGGGCCCTTCCGTCAATACTAAATGAATTCATACATACATTTACATAAATTTCACGGGTCTGGACTAAATCTATTTATGGATTAAATTGTTCCCTGTGTCCGCACCTCACCAATGTCGGACAAAATTAAACAGGGAGAGTTCTTTTTATTTTTTATTTTGTAACTTTTGTAACCTACTGATTTTTTTTTATTGGCACTGGGGAACTGTTCAAATAACACTACAAATTCAAAATATACCATACATTAGTATTCATGAAGACATTTGCAGAAAATTCCACCTTACTGACAACCAATAAGTGGTTCTTGTATGACTGCAGAATTTGACAGGCGGCCTGGATATAGCACCTTTGTATCAGTCATGCTATACATGTCAAACATGCCAGGGGAATGGACAACATCCCCTGATGCAATGATAAAGGATAAAAACAAAAATAATGTGAACCAAAATGCATAGATAAGGCAAAAGAAATGGTTCTATTGACAAATGCTTGTCAATAGAACTGGTTCTGGTGCTACAGATACTGAGCAGACCAAGGCACAAAGGCCTATCTGTTTTTCCCCCCAATGAAATAGAGAATACATAAACATACATATAGTAGAGTAGTCAAGTACATTACTTGCTGTGCTTTATGCTGCACTATTTGATAAGGACAAAAAAAGAAGGCTATGTGCCTGTTTATGAAATATTACAGTACATGAGATTATGAGATAACATTAAGAGATAACAAAGGAGATAACTATGTAAACGCATATTTGTTATATCTCCTCCACACTTAATCCTCGATTTGAACCATTTGCCAATGGACAAGAATCTAACAATTGACCTAACTAATTGGTAACTTAGTGATATTTTTTTAACATTAAATGATTTGTTTTAGTGCTGGTTTAGACCACAGGGCTATTGTGTACATCAGGGAGTGTACCTTTAAGGCTAAAGTCCCATAGTCTGAAAACGTCCTGCTTTGCAAGCCATCTAGCAGGCCGTATTCATTGGCAAAGTTCACTCACAGGAGTTGGGTAGGCATTGTAATGGAGGCAATATAGGCATTCGGCCCTGGTCTGGGGTGTGTGTGTGTGTGTGTGTGTGTGTGTGTGTGTGTGTGTGTGTGTGTGTGCGTGTGTGTGTGTGCATGTTTCTGTGGGGGAATGGGTGCACACACATGCATGAAAGGGAGGCAGGCAGTTGGACTACTTACGTTAACCTCAGTGATTGCTATGTCAACAATGCTACCCACAACTATCAAGGCATCAAATGTGTTCCATGCATCTACAAAATAATGCTGAGTGGGGTGGAAAGAACCAAAAGAAACAAACAAAAGAAACAGGAAAGAAAACAAAAAGACACAACATAAGACATTTATAGAAAGATGTGGGGAAAAAGCAAATCAAAGGAGAGAGGGGAAAAATAAGATAAGACCTGTTATATACATGAGCGTGTTTTAGTTTAAGGAGAAACAGGGAAGATTGACAAATAAAATAATGGCAGACATGGACAGCAGTAGGAAGAGCAGCGACGATCAATCATGCTTGTCCATGAGGGGAAAATGTCAATACCAACAACAACAGCAATAACAACAACAACAGTAAACAACAAGTTGCAACAAAACCAAACCATAAAAGCCCCCGTTTCTGGAGTCCAAAATAAAAGGCAATATAAAGCTGTTTGTGATTGGTTAGTGTGTTAGATTAGTTAGTCATGAAGGCAAACCTGAGGACATGTCACAGTCTGGCGAAGAAAAAAAATGCCTCCTTGTATTCTCAAAACCTTTCAACTTTCGAAGCGCGACACAAAGCAGAGCTGGTATCAATTCATTCCCGCCCCTCATTGCTTCTATGTTTAGCGAACCCAGGGAGATGCTCGGTTTATTTTTCGGGAACCTTTACGACAGGGGTCCCTGAGTTGTGGCGGCCATATTTGATTTTTAGAATAGAGAAGAATAATGAAGAAAGAAGGAGGGTGAAAAAGGGTTGATAGAGAGCAGGAGGTGCTGTGGGACACACATCATCACAACCAGAGAGGAGGGTCACGGAAAAGATGACAGCTTCAAGAAATGAAAGAGAGAGCTAGAGAAGAGGAGAGAGAGAGAGAGAGAGCATCTCGTACTTACGTTGATCTCACTGAGAATGACGTCTATTATGCTGCCAATTACGATGAGGAAATCAAACACATTCCAGGGATCACTAAAGTACCCCTACAGAGGATAAGGTGAGCAGAGGGAGGGGGAGGGGTGAAGAGGTAAGTTAGAAGGAAAACACCGCAACAGTGACGATGGCCATGTAGTAAACCCTGACGAAATAGGGAGCATTAGCGCCGCATGACAAGCAAGGCCCTTCTTCTAACAAACGTACTAACTCAGGGGTCTGTATTACGCCCATTTGTAAAATTGCGCCCGGGTGTTTCCATTTGTTAAGCAATGCAGGTTAGAAAGAGGCAATTCAATTCTAATTACAGCATCCTACAGCCTTTTGGTTACTCCACCTGGGTCTTAGGGCTATTTTACATTCTACGGTGTAAGGGCAAGCAATTATATTAAAAGCATTCTTATTTGCTTAAGTTATGGCGTCCAATTTATCCTCTTAGGGTACATGGCGAGCCTTTATTAGAAGCAAATACAAAGCTTAAGGTCAAAACAACAAATTTAGCTAAGACATCATCTGTAATTTAGCAGTTCAAAGAGGGCTAATTCTCTATTCAATTATAGTGAAATTGAGGCTGTATTTGATGCACACAAGTCTGGGGAATGGTTGTGTTGCAAAAGGTACAAACATGTACTTAAGTGACAGCCAGTACACATTTTTCGAATGCCCTGGGCTTGTGTCGAAGTAATATTCTTCTATCAGCAACACTTTACAAAATCAGTAGATTGCATTAGTGTTTATATAAGGAATAAATAAGGTGGGGAAAATTGAAACAGGAAAAATAGCAAGATCAAAGGCTGACTTGAAATTTGGTATATCTATATGTAGTCCTGTATATGCAGTACATGTTTCAGAATGTCTATTGTTAATAGTGCAAACTGTTTAATTTCTTACAAAAAAAAAATACATAAAAATATTTTGTGACAAATATAGACCTGAGAGATAGAAGGAAACAGAATATCAATAACTGATTCATAACAAGTCGCATCTAATCTCTTAGAATAACATCAACCATACAGAATCATCATAACGTCTAAATCCCATGTCAGCACAATCCAAAGTTTGTTGCTGTAATTTTTAATCCTTTAACACACAGCCACACCTGTTCAGAAAGTACAGTTGTTAGCATGGAGTTTATCATCGGGACAAAGTTTATAGACTGTAACCTTAAGGAAAAAAAGATGGTAATGATTATCACTGCTTCCCTGCTTCAGATGTTTAAAGGAAAAACATTAATAATAGCATTATACATTTAAAGGAAGAACATGGAACATTCCAATACTGCAAACCACCCTGGGTGTGTGTGTGAATGTCATATCATGTAACATAACAATAGCTTATTTATAAAAAGTCCATATGATGAATACGAAACTAGTTTCCATTTTCAATTCCCAGTTTTAGCATCCATGTAAAGAGTGTACTGTGCCATATGCTAGAAAGCTGTGTGTAATGTTAACACTGTTACATTTATAAACCTGAGGTGGTTTGCATGAACAGTTTATAACACTTTCATCTCATAGATTTTGTAAAAGTGACTGATGATGTTGCTAGGTAACCGATGGTTGTTTTAGTCACGCTTATTATGCACCTCAACAAGCAAGATGTATTATTTTGAATAAAGATTTATTTAACAGCATTTATAGAAATATTGGTTGACTGAAATTACATTTTCAGTAAAATGTATTGTTTGAACTGATAGAGAAGGGAGCTCTGTGAATTCACCAATACACCCACCTGGTTGCTTAGCAACCATTTCAACTTGGAACCAATGAGATTAAAATCCACAGAGCATACTTCACAAGTTCTATCACCATGTAGAAAAACATTATACACAACGTTATATGCACATTTGAAACAAACAACAACATTATGCATAGTGAACATAATTCTATTATATTAAAAATTCTAGGAAAGCTCATCCAGTAGTCTATTATACTGGGCTTTATGTGCTATACTGTACATGCTCTCTTCCCTGACACGGTGTCTGAAGACTTACCCTGGGTTTGAAGGCGATCAGCTTGAGAATCATCTCCACTGTGAAGAGTCCCGTGAAGAGCATGTTTAGGATGTTCATGGCGTCATCAAAATTGTGGGTCTGTCCATGGTGCTGCAACACACACACACACACACACACAGAAATACACACAACCACATGATCATGCCTTTTCCAACTTTACAGTACATGTGAATGTGTGCGTGGGGGGGATTTGTGTGTCTCACCTGCATGGCCAGACAGATGGTGTTGAGCAGGATGAGAGTAAACATCAGGTATTCAAAGTAGGTGGAGTTGACCACATACCACACCTTGTACTGGTAGGGGTTCTTGGGGATGTAGCGTCTCAGAGGCCGTGCTTTCAGGGCGTACTCCACGCACTGGCGCTGTTGGAGGGGCACAGCAAACCAGGGGGCTGAGCATCCTAGCTTGGGCTCGACCTCCATGCATTGGATGGCAAAGGTCCGGTTCAACTTCACTTTGTGCTCCAGTGATTTATGTCGCTTGTTGCCGTGTTACAAGCAACACACAGACACCCTCGTCGATGCGGAAACTTTGACTATCAAAGTTACTACTTCAACAAAAACAGAACTGAATGGCTGTGGTGGTGCCATTCAAGAAACATAGTCATTCCCTGCTTTACCCCTTCTCTAGGACAAGCTCTCTACTGCCCCCACATTTCACCCAGAGTACTGCAGTCTTCCTCGCATAATATCCCATGGGGTAATAGTTGTTTGGTAATAAGTGATCTATCTCTCTCTATAAATATAAACACACACACACACACTTACCTGGTTCTTGTCCAGCTCACAGTTCTTGTACTCTTGCTCACCCTGCTCCTGGAAGGTGACGATGACGAAACCAACGAAGATGTTCATCATGAAGAAGGCGATGATGATGATGTAGATGATGAAGAAGATGGAGATGACCACGCGGTAGTTGTAGATGGGGCCCACATCCTCAGTGTGGGAGTCAATGGCCCGGTACAGCAACCTGGTGTGGAAGGTGGTTACAAATGGGAAGAGGGGAAATTCACCGAGTGTATGTGCGTGTGTGTGTCTGTGTGTATCGATAACCCTTCTGTTGTCCTCCGGGTCAAAATGACCCAAATCACTAGCTCTTTGTGGCAGATAGAAGGCGCCAATCATAATTCTACATCTTACACAGACATATGATGTGCACTGCTGGCACAACAAGGTGTGTGTTTGAAACCGGACAACAGGAGGATTAAAAGGCACAAAAAAATAACACATACTTAAAGAAATACATAAATAAATACACACAGAACTGACACTAAAGAGAAGAACACAATCAGACACAGACACAATCAGGTGGCGCCACATGCTGGCATCAGACGGCAGTGCGTTTGAAACCCGAGGACAACAGAGAGTTAACACGTGTGTGTAGATGTTTTATGTGCGTTTGTTGATGTGTGTATGTGCACGTGCGTATAAGTATATAGATGTTTTACATACATGTGTGTTTGTATGCTTTTTAAGGCGTAGATGTTTCGGAGGTGTGTAGATGCGTGAGTTATATATATATATATATATGCGTGTGTGTGTGCGTGTATGTGTGTTGATACGTACGCTGGCCAGCCCTCGAAGGTTGACACAGCAAACAGAGCCATCATGCCCTGCAGCACGTCGTCGAAGTTAAAGTCACTGTTGTTCCAGTGTCTCTTAGCCCTCTCTGGCTTCCCCACATCTCCGTCCTTATACATGATGTACCAGCCCCTACGCGCACATACACACACACATACACATTTACTAACATTGTAAAAATACCGCCTAGAGAGAGGCTTTAAAAGTAAAGGTCCTATATACAACTTTAGTAGTAAAGATATAGTAGAGTCCTGAGCAGAGAATGCCATAACACATCTGAGCTCCTCTGTTTTTTTGTTTTCATAGCCAGTCCAGCTGTGCTGGACTGTTTGTGTGAGTGTGCGTGTGTGTGTGTGTGCGTGTGCGTGTGCGCGTGTGTGTGTGCGCGCGTGTGTGTGGCCCATTAAAAATTGTCTTTGGTCTGAAATGCTGCAGCTTAATGTGACATCTAGTGGCAGACATGATCATATACAGTATATCTCTTATTAGAACTGTAATAATACACAAATGCCCATATGCTAGTATATTTACCATCTCATAAACACAGTATTACACATTACTGTAGAGTGGCCACTTACATGCAGTCTGCCTTTGTCTGTTTAGAGCTGTCTGTGCAGTAGAAGAACTTGCCCTGACAGAAACACAGTATCATTCATATTTAATGTTTGAGAGAGCCGTTTACAAGATCCTGTGATTATGAGGCATTGTGTGCTTACCTTGAAGAGCTGCACGCCAATGCAGGCAAACATGAACTGCAGCAGGGATGTGACGATAACAATGTTGCCGATGGTCCTAATGGCCACAAACACACACTGGACCACATGCTGCAAAAAGACATGTGAGTTAGCTGCAATGCTCTTTAAGGAACACTCCTCGACTTCTGTCTGGAACTGCCCTTTTGCCCTTCTTCTCTACTCGTTTTATAGGCTCACATCACTCTTTACCACATTCCCCACATACATCCACGTGTACGTGGTCAGATGTGCTTCCCCACATGAAGTAGATATTGGGGAAAAGGGGGTGCTGTAATGTAATGAATGGATTTCATGGTTTTCAATGAGAACAGGAAGTGATTCCAAGTGGTCACAGCAGTGAATGACACTGTGCTGCTGTTTTGCTATGATTTTCTGATGGTCAGCGAAAACCTTGTTCTCTGATAGAAGAGGGTACATATGCATATTTTTATAGTCTGTGTGCTCGCTTATGGAAGAAAAACACTGAGTGTGCAATGTTGATTCATGTATTCTGAATGTTTTGCTGTCCTATTTTTCAACTGGACTTTTCATGTCTTTTCATATCAACAGCATTAACAAGTGTGTGTGTGTGTGTGTGTGTTGACCTTTAGTCCCTTCGCTCTGTTTATAGCCCTCAGCGGTCTCAGGACTCTAAGGACTCTAAGAATCTTCACCACGTTGATAGCACTGGACCTACAATATACCCACACACACATTAACAATAATATAACGTGTAAACTGTAATGCTGTTTAACAATGTGAAGTCCACCTATAAACATTTCGTCACTGTCTTTTGGGCAAAACCAACAACAATTATGAAAACCATAATACTATGTGAGCATACTGTAAATATATGATTAATTTAAGATTTGACAGAGGTGACAAAACACATGGCGAAACAAAAACACTTTAGTTATACGAATATATCTTTGGACAGAAAAAAAATCACATGAAAATCACTGTTTGACATATTGTTTGACAGATAAATTAAAATCGAAGTATGGGAAGTAAAATGAATGAATAATGTTAACACCGTATCTAATCAAATTGTGTTTATGGCAGAAAAGGTTTTGTTTGTGAAATGTACTGTAACAAAATCAATGTGTCCAAAATTAATATTTGTAAATTACTAATTTAAATAAATAAAAATCTATACTTTTAAAAAGCAAAGTAAGCTACATACTTAAATATAATCATTGATTTCTGCCCAAATTAAGTTGTACAAAGGGGAACACTATTCCAAAACAGGTTTAGTATAATCTAATGAGCACTACTGTAAATCATAAATGTTAGTGAATATTATTTACATTTCATGATGGTAAACTAAAAACATACTAAAATATGTACGAATACAATGTGACAGACATATTTACACATACACAAATACAACACAACGACAAAGACAAACACAATAACACGATGTGAACAGGCAAATACAGGCAAACAAAGAACCTACAGTATAAGTGAGTCAAAGGTCACAATGTGACCTTTTAAACACAAGGCATGATGTACAGTATACTTTGACATTTTGAATATAACAGTTGCCAACATGTTGGAAAAATATTTACACATTGGTCCTTAGTCAATATTCCAGTAACTTAAGGACCAAGGCAAAAACCTTTCCCCACAATGTGACATCAGGAATACTGTAATTATAAAGACTATACTGTACTGTAGATCAAAATGTCTATGTATACTTTTAAAGGATTGCTAAAGGGAGTGACATAAAACCCTTTGCTTTTCTACCTGGGAGAGAGTACTTGTTAAGGAGGGAAACATATTAATGGACCCATTTTGCAAGTGAAAAGTGTTTCCCACAGAAAGTTTAAAGGTAGTTAGAAGTAGTGCATATGGGATGTGGTCATTAATATACCAGCTTCAAATCAACAGTAAAAAGGTTGTGTGGTGTCAAAAGCAAACATAATTCTTTTATTTGATAATGGTGGTATACTTCAAGTCAATTGACAAAAACAAATATTTACAGTAAGTGTGCCAGTTGGTACCAAATTATTAAAGGAGAAAGACACAACAAGAGAGACACCATTGATTATTTGACTGTAATATATTTAGTATCCCAAATGCTCACTAATATACCTTTAAAAAGGAGAGATCACCAAATGTTAGCATTCATCTGTCATTATTATGGCCCAGAACAGTTCAGTTTTTGCTTCATGCTTCAGCTTTGTCTGCTTCATGCACACACTAATGTTTTGGCTGTACCATAATAAATCATACAATTGCATTCATTCATTCACACAGGATGACTTTAACATTCTTTAAGAAAAGGAGACACTTAACTTAACATCTAATGTGTTCAGTAACGTAGTCTTTCACCATCAGCAAAACACATCTTAATCCTCCTTAGGGTCTTGACTAAATTTTTTGGCTCTCCAATTTATTTGTTTATGTCCACAAATACTAAACTGTCCAAGGCCATAGAAATACCAAATCAATGGGTGACTCTTCTACACAGGTTGTACGGGGTCACACAATTCATGAATACAGGCTAATATGGACTTACGTCTGGTAGTCTAGTCTATTAAGCATCAGAGACAGAGAGTGTGGCATAGTATATCACATATTAGAAATGGACAGAGCATGTTATCGCAGATTAGCTACTGTACAAAAAACTAGTTTAAAACATTTTTAATAAACATAATTTATAGAGAGGGACAGACGTAATAAAAGTGAAAGTGAAAATGAAAAGAAATTAAAGGTCAAATTCCAAATTAACATCTATTACCCACTTAAAACCACTTGACATCTTGATTTATGTATATTTCATTTGTGTGTTAATTAAATGGCATCTGGAAAATAAACAATATAATGTAGTCTCCAGAAAAATTTCATTTACTATTTTTCCATTCCCACATACATAAATGCAATTTGTACACTGTTCACATTAGCCCTTCTACTACAAATTGTCTTTTAGCCAATTAGCTATTACTATCTCAGATCTGTAAAACATAAATGCCACTAAGTAAACTGTTAAGCTACTGTAGTTTGATGTGAATTTGGAGTGCTGCCAAATGCCCAATGTAATCGAGAATAAGTGTGCATGATCTCAAAACTCAATTTCAATCAGAAACGAGTTACCGCTTTTAAATCGTGGCTGACAGATCTTGCGTCAAAAGTTTAAGAGATATGGTACGTAAAACATCATACTGTACTCACTGTATTCCAGAAGAGATGAGGGACACACTGACCACAACCAAGTCCAGGATGTTGAAATAATTCCTACAGAATGAACCTTTGTGGAGGAAGGCTCCATAAGCTGTCATCTGCAGGGGTCAAGTGCCATATTAGAGGTCAATTGGAGGACATATGTTAGTCTAATTAATATAAGGTATAACATTTGCTGTAGTATGTATTAAATCCAACTGTACCTTGAGAATGATCTCTATGGTGAAGAGACCAGTAAACACATGGTCTGCATGTCCCAAAATCTGAAACCACCACATATCATAGTAAATCATTAGGCCAACATCCTACAGAAAAACTAATAATAACAAAATGTAACTGCAAACTGACTGAAATGTTGAATTACCCTTTTAATAAAAAGCTGTGTTTTGATGAAGCCTTATGTCAAACAAAACAGGCATTTATCAAATGCAAGCCAAATGTTTATAATAGCAGTACCACCACAGACTGCGTATTCTTAGGGTTAATGTCTGATATAGACTATACAAAGCTACAGCCAAGGATTTCAAACCAAGCATGTCTTCATTTTTAGCTTGGAGATGAAAAATTGCTCAGTACTGTTAATGTGACAATAGTAGTGCATTTAAAAAGCTTAAGTTCATCAGAGACCATAACACGCACCTCATTGGCACGCCTAGTGACACTGAATAAGTGAAAATAAACCTTAGCCTAATAGGTTTCTCGCATCGTTTTAACATGAAATTAGAGGAAATCTCATTACGTATAAGAGGCCAGTCTCAATGACCCTCTCACCATCTCTGTCAGGCCCCCTATATGTTGAGCTGCCTATAATCATCTCAGTGCTGAATATCTGCAGAATGGGCAACATGACAGCTTAGCAATGAACCCACACACCCACTGTCTGTTTGTTTGTACATGTATGCACATTTGCCATGCACCAGATCATG
The DNA here is from genome assembly GCA_027564795.1 of Aphredoderus sayanus. Lineage (NCBI taxonomy): Eukaryota > Metazoa > Chordata > Actinopteri > Percopsiformes > Aphredoderidae > Aphredoderus > Aphredoderus sayanus. The sequence goes on along the minus strand of JAODUG010000016.1, from coordinate 1,076,724 downwards.
GCTTGTGCATATTGTACATGTGTTTGTTTATGTGCGTGAGAGTGTGTGCTTGGGGTGGGTTACCTTGTTTCTAAAGGAGTCATTCTTGACTGGGTCCTCTGCTGCCAGGCTAATACTGCTGAGCAGGATGAAGAAGAGGATGAGGTTGGTGAAGATGTTGTGGTTGACGATCTTGTGACACAATACCCTGAACCTGAGAGAAGAGGGAGGAAAAGAGAGAGAGAGAGAGAGAGAGAGAGAGAGAGAGAATAAGTACAGTACAATAATAGTAGTAGCAGTGATATAATGATTTAGCAAGATTTAGAAAAATGAGTCAAGTCACTATGGACATCAGTGGTTAAAGATATGTCACAATGTCACAATTTATGATCCGTCTATTAGAATTAACTTTAATACTTTGCAGTACATAATGTACAGTAGTGTTTGTACTGTATGTACCTTTATTGGATGATTAAAATGGAAGCCTAAAAGGGTTCAGGATGGTAGCACATAGTCTGCAGGCCAAAACACCACTGGTACAACAGATGAGAGTGTCTTACTTGTTGGTGTGACTAAAGATGAAGAATGCGCGAGCCTCTGGCATGGGAATAGCCTTTTCTTTTAGCTGAATGTCAGACAGGGGCCGGGGCCTGGGGCCCACTGGCATTTCCGGCTCTTCATCGTCGTCCTCCCCTAAGGGAGGGGTGAGCGGGAGAGAGTGAGCAGGAGGAGAGGGAGAGAGCTCTCGGTGTTGCTGACATTTCACCGCATTCGAAGTGTGCCCGTGTTAAAATTAAACACAGCTTATGGCCTGTAATTTAGATTTCCCGCATGATTAAACCAACTCCGGTTACATGTCGAGGGAGCAATGGATCTTGAACTTTTGTTGCTTATTCAAATGCACTTGGGCATAAAAATCATGCTGTATATATTTTGCTCAGCAGCATTTTATAAAAGTAATCATTTGTGTGGATTCTTCACATTGCTAACTGAACAGAATTGATGATTTTAAAAATAATCTGAATGTGGTTTAGTGTATCTTAGTTTAGAAATGGTCGGTCATTCATTAGTGTCCATTATACTGTGCTGCAACATCACCCCAAGTGTTATATCAGGTTTGTAGTCCTACAGCAGTTTTACAAAATATAGAAAAAAGACCAGTAAACAGACTACATACTGTATCTGTACTGTTATAGTTTCTGCCATCAAATAAGTTGCCTGAAAGCAGTAGCTTAAGACATAATTAATGTGTTACCTATGTAGTCGTTGACAGGATACGGGTTCTTCTCCTCACTCTCATCTCGACAGTAGTCATCCATGTTGATCTAGAGGAACAATATGATTAATTCATTGTTCCACTGGGTCAGTCTGTCCCTCCAAGATACTGTACATTAAAGTGTATGTGTGTGTGTTTCTGTTCATAGGATTGTGTATTTCACTGTGTATGTTGGTATTCATATACCTTCGTAGCTGTGTTAGTCTCTCCATCAGAGGTGATGGACTTCAGCTCTATCTTTTCTTTCTTCTCCTCCACCAGGGGAGGCTTCTCGTTATTATGGCGTTTCTCTGGACTAGCCGTCCTTAAAGCAATAACAGTCATATTTGACTTTAAAATGGTTTTATCCGAAGACTGCATCCACTCCCATATTTGTAATACAGAAGCAATAACACAATACCAAGAAGGCAGTCATTGGATACATGATTTGAAATGGTCCAATCAGAGCACTGAGTGACTCCCACTCCTCCCACTACACAGCTCCTAGGCTCATGCCATGCTCTACCCCTCCCCTTCCAAACCACACTGCAGTCAGAAGATGTACAGTACTGTATCTTTAAACTTAGTGAACAGGCAAATGGCTGTTTTACATCACAATGTCCTTCTTACATTAAGAGTGACCAAGAGGTAGACGAAAATAAATAAATTAATTAATTAATCAAAAACAAAACTAAAATGAACCCTTGAAAATACTTAACAAACATGCAAGACACCATATCAAAGACCTTATCATGTCATACCTGGCCAGTTTTTTCCTCTCTTTCTCTTCTTCCTCCTCTTTCTGGGCAGAGGTCAGGCTCTCTGCATCTGCCAGGTTGTCAACGGCGATGGCCAAGAAGACATTCAGTAGGATGTCTGATCAGGCATGCCAGGTTATGGAATTAATAGATCACTAATATACAGTACATACTGTACAGTATGACAGACAGCTACAAAGGCTGGGATAACTATAGAGTATGACTAGGTTTTATTACCGTACCCTACAGTACCAAATAACAACCATCATACCCCGCAACATACAGTATAACATGCAAGTGGCATACTGTATGCTGCAAACTGTATGCTACATGTAACATATTTGTACTGTAATTGTCATATTCGGAAAAAGTAAGCAGATCCTCTGAACCAGAACTCCACCCATTATTGCTCTGTGTCCCTTACGGGCCTCCGTAGGATACAGTTTCCGCAGATGAAGAGGATGATGAAGTAAATGCACACCAGCATGCCCGGGAAGGACGGCCCTCCATACGCCATGATGCCGTCGTACATCACAGAGTTCCAGTCCTCTCCCGTGAGGATCTAAGAAAGAACGGGGAATCCGTACGTAAATAACAGTGAAGGCGTGCCTTGACGACTAGGGCTCCGTGAGGCGGCCATCTTGAGCGTTACCTGGAACACAGTGAGCAGCGACTGGGGGAAGTTGTCGAAGGTGCTCCGTCGAGTTTCGTCGAAGTTGAACTTCCCCCCGAAGAGCTGCATGCCGAGCAGGGAGAAGATGATGATGAAGAGGAAGAGGAGAAGCAACAGGGAAGCGATGGAGCGCACAGAGTTGAGCAGGGACGCCACCAGGTTAGACAGAGAGTTCCAGTATCTGTGAGAGAGACATGCAAGTTAGTAATGAACTACACTACCCATGATGCAATGTGCAATCCTCACATAACTGTACACACTATCAACTGCGTATGGATATATCTATGTTAAACATCAGTCAGAGTTTTGTTCACAAAGCAAATCATTATTCTGCATTTTGTAATTGTTTTCCAATACGTTCTCTTCTATGACATGGCACTGCACATTTTATATTGACAAACTGTGAATTTATCTAAAGGTTGTTGTAAAACTAGTTGTTCCACTGTACCTGCCTCTGTCTATTGGCTTTGTTTCTCCAAATAAAGTTTGTTAGGTTAGTCGTATAAAAGGCATCCATGTATAACAGGAGCTCAATACTTACAGCTGTTGTACATGGCTTTTCCATCAACTTTAAATTGACTTGGATACCCAAGGGAGTGTCCCAAGGACACAATACAATGCTTCCTATTGACTTTCATCGTCCAGTACATTTGTACAGGCCAGCACTGTGCAGTAGGCAACCTTGAAGGTGCGTGTGTGTGTGCCCTAGCTGATACAATGAGTTGTGTGACAGGTGTACACATACACACTTTCACATACCTTGTTATTTTAAAGATTCGCAGCAAGCGTACACAGCGCAACACTGAGATTCCAAGCGGAGACATGATCTTAGTCTCCACTAGAATGGTCTCCAATATCCCTCCACACACCACAAAGCTGTCAAATCGATTAAAGAGCGACACAAAGTAGGCCTGCAAAGAGGATGCAAGAAATGCAATTCATTCTTTTAAAGAATTATTTGTAGTATAATACGGTTTTAGATGACGGAATTACGAAACACTAAAAGTCACAAGGACGGCAACCTCTACAGGTTAAACGCAGGTTATTGTATAAGTGCGAGGTGATGTCAAAGATCCCAAATGACATCTGAGCCAACCAAATAAAGTATTTGTGATAACTAATGTTCGACCTCCCTAGGGAGGTGTTCCAGGCACGTCCAACTGGGACGAGGCCTCGGGGAAGACCCAGGACAAGGTGGAGAGATTATATCTCCACACTGGCCTGGGAACGCATCGGGGCCCCCCAGTCAGAGCTGGCCAATGTGGCCAGGGAAAGGGAAGTTTGGGGTTCCTTCCTGGAGCTGCTGCCCCCGCGACCCGACCTCGGATAAGCGGTTGAGGATGGATGGATGGATGTTCCACCTCTAGTGGGTGTTACGGCCATTAACGGTGAGTGTGCGATCACCCTTACCTGTAGTCCCAGACTGTACATCTTCAACAGCATCTCCCCAGTAAAGAGAGCCAGCAACACTTTGTTGGCGATGTCTGGTGAAACGGAAAGCATTTTTACACTCTATCCGGCTATACAGTGACGTGAGAATGCTTTGATGTGCGTTTGTGTATACAGGTGCACCTTGTACATCAGTTAACCACTGTGGCTGCTGGTGGTGCTCTGAGGCGATGGTCAGTGTGTTGAGGAACACCAGGAAGATCACCAGCCAATAGAAAACCTGGGATTTGACGGCCGCGCGACACTTCCTCCTACACAACCTATTCCACCTCCTAGAGTACCGACTGCGAGTGAGACAAGAGAGAGAGAGAGAGAGAGAGAGAGAGAGAGAGAGAGAGAGAGAGAGAGAGAGCCAGGTGTGTAGAAAGGCAGAAAAGAAGGATGCCACAACCAAAGGACAGAACGAGAGAGAGAACGAGAGGGAGACATTGAGGCAAAGAAAATCGGATGGTTTGTGAGAAAAAAGGGAGGGCAGGAGAGAGATGGAAAGATGCCAGTAAAAGAGAAGCAAACGAAACAGGGTGCAACCGAGTCGTGACAGCGGAGAGGGAATCCGAGCGGGGCGAAAGCAATGATCGAATGAAAAGAAGGAGTCAAAAGAAAAGAGAGTCAAAAGACAAAGGAGGGAGAAGAGAGATGAAATAATCAATTATTCTGTTTGTCGTTCGATGATGACATCACTCCTGAGCCAGAAGAAGTCTGCCGTTAGAGAGGAATGAGTTAGTCGGCCTCGATACAGCTTCACACCTATATCTGAGAAACTTTGTTAGAAGACAAATCAGAACTAGAACCGATACCCACTTTAAACATACAGTACAACTCTTCTTTCCTAGTTGTCCTCTTAATGTTAATGTGTTGGACCACTTCAAACATGTATGATCGCGGTTATATAATCTACAGTATATATTAATATACTGGTTATTGTGGCAGGGCTGATTATATTAGGTTGTGGCACACATTAGAGCACCACATGATGCATACAGTAGATGGTGTGTTACACAGGACAACAAAACAATACAAAACATTACATACAGTACTGTACAGTAATAGTACACATACTGCTGAAAGGCTGTATAATTTTGAACACAGTTGTGTTGGTAGTTTTGGAGAACATCTTGTGTGACTTTTCAAAACAGAATGTAGTCCTACGGTGGTATAATGTGTTGAAAGGCCACAGGAGAAGTGTTTTGCCCCACAAGAAACTTACACAAAACAGAAGTGTAGAAAATAGCCAAAATGTTCAACACATGAACACAGACATTATGCTCAGAGGCTCTCTCTCTCTCTCTCTCTCTCTCTCTCTCTTTCTCTCCCTCTCTCTCTCTCTC
>JAODUG010000016.1:1050704-1063517 GCA_027564795.1 Aphredoderus sayanus | reverse complement strand
CTCTCTCTCTCTCTCTCTCTCACTCTCACACACACACACACACACACACACACACACACACACACACACACACACACGTGCGCTCAGTCATCCATGGTGGAGACACAGTTTCGGTGTCAGGCACAATAGGCTGAGCTCAGACAGGGTTAGGGGTTAGGAGCCGTGTGTGTGTGTGTGTGTGTCCATCAGGTCCAGTGTCATTGTGCCCAGTAGGCATGCCGTATCCAGCAGCTTGGTGGACACACACATGCACACGCACACTGCTATATGTGTACACACACACACACATAAGACACAAGCCTATTGACAGTGATAGGACCCAGACCTAACCTACCATTAAGTCATCTCTCAACATTAGACTCTAAACAACAGATTCACACATGGACGTTTCTGTTAGTATTAACATCAAGCCACAGATTCACACTCTCTGTCTACATATCTGTCTGTCTGTCTGTCTACATATCTGTCTGCCTGTCTATCTTCATATCTGTCCGTCTGTCTATATATCTATCTGTCTGTCTGTCTTGTCTGCCTGTCTCTCTCTGTGGTATAATTCCATCTGTACCTCTGGGCAGGGTCACAGGGGTCATATCCCAGGATAACATGGTGCCGATTGCTATGCCTGCTGGGTACAAAGTAGCACAGGGGGTAATTGAGATGGGGTGAGAATGTGTGTGTATGTGGGGGGGAGAATTTTGGGGGGTTGGCATAACTGTTGGATAGTGACAAACTATCCAACAGTGCCGTTTTCACCATGAGCTGGGAACTGTTTTTTAAATAGTATAAGGAAAGTTCAATATCACTTTATATTGTATGTGTTTGTATTTGTGTGGGGTGAGCGTTTGCGTGAGTGTGTGTGTCATGGAAGAGACAAGAAGAAACAAGTTATGTTTTATGGGAATTGGTTGGGAAAGAATTGAGAAAATAGCTCCCCCTGCCGGATAATACTGCATATATATCTATAATTCCCTTTACTGTAATAAATGCCGGCATGTTTGCGTCCGTTTATGTAAAGTTGATGGGATCTTCTGCAATGTGACACGTTAGTTAGTGTTTTGAGAAAAAACATAACCATTAAAATATACACCATTCTCAGGTTTATTTGTGTTTAATACTAATCGTTGTCTGTATAGGGAGTCTCATTTCCTCTCCTTAGCGATTCTTCTATTTCCAGTCGTTTGTTTGTTTTGTTTTAGTGGAGCGGTTTCAGCTATAGTCTGGGCAGTACATGGACCAAAACCGTCTGATTGTTTATCTTTTCTTTTTTTATACTATGTTCAATGTATAACAACCACACGTTTCTAAGGAACACCACTGTAAAGTGATGACAGAAGTCTGAATACAAGGAAACACCCAACATGTCTGTTGTTTTATGCTATTTTGGTGTGTGGTGTGGTCATATTGTATTCTACACGAACCCACAATTTCGTTATCTTAACTTTCTCATTATTTTACTGCGAAGACTAGGATATTTAAATATTTAGCCTAGTCTTGTGTAACATTTCAGGTTTGCAGTGGGGTTGATAGAAATAACTACCAATGCACTTTTGAGCAATAGCAGTTCAATCAATTATTTTAATAATGTCCATTGGCCAATTAAAAACACACAAAATCATACACAATCAGATGGCGCTGCTGGGTGGGCGAATCCGGTATTTTTAAGGACAACACGAGGGATAAGAAAATAGTCTAGATGGGTGCTTCTGCAAGACATTATTGTCTAAACTTCTCAAATAAATTGTTTAACGATACACAGCGCCCTCTTTTGGATTTAATTGAAAATGCACTGCAAATGCATTGGCATGATTTAATTCACGATAATCACCAATAGATGGCAGCAATTTCACAGAGAGTCAATCTTCGAAGTATGAAAACAATGTTTGCCTAACTGTCCGTATGAAGTTCAATCAATCAGCTATCCCAATCCTTCTCTATTATTCATCACCACAGAGCTAATATGACCGTGCCTCAGACTGGTGCAGAACAATGCGCTCTCACTGATTCTGTCCATCTGTCCCTCTGTCTCCCAGGCGGTGTACAACCTAGCTAATGTAGCCTGCAAGTGTCACGGAGTGTCTGGGTCCTGCAGCCTGAAGACGTGCTGGGTCCAGCTAGCCGACTTCAGACGAGTCGGAGAGTTCCTCAAGGAGAAATATGACAGTGCTGCTGCCATGCGCATCGGACGCAAGGTACACACACACACACACACACATGCAGGTCTTGGCTGGAGTGCTAGGGCCAACAGGGTCCCCAATGCTTATTATTAGTGCCTTAAGTTACATCACCCTCCCACTGTCCTCGGGTTTCAAACGCACTACCTTGTTGCGCCATCTGCTGGCGCAACAAGGTAGTGCGTTGGGTCAAACCCTCTCATTGAAGTAATGTAACCTCTTCCTGTCTGTACTGGCTGGCTGTGTCCAATGGCAGCCGTCTCTCATCGCAACCATCCCATAAATGGAACGCAGCGTAGAGCCGTCTCTAAAACGTCACCGCCGTCTCCCCCAAAAAAAACAGGGGAAGCTGGAGCAGCTGGACAAGCGCTTCAACGCGCCCACGCCGGAGGACCTGGTGTACATCGACCCCAGCCCCGACTACTGCCTCCGCAACGACACCACGGGCTCCCTGGGCACCCAGGGCCGCGACTGCAACAAGACCTCGGAGGGCATGGACGGCTGCGAGCTGATGTGCTGCGGCCGCGGCTACGACCAGTTCAAGACCTACAAGCACGAGCGCTGCCACTGCAAGTTCCACTGGTGCTGCTACGTCAAGTGCAAGCGCTGCACCACGCTGGTCGACCAGTTTGTGTGTAAATAGCCCCGGCGGACGGACGGACGGACGGACAGAGGTGGAGAAGGCACACGGGGAGGGGTGGGGTGGCTGGGTTATCGGGGGGGGGAAGGAAGGCGGAGATGGACGTCTATGCGTGACGTCCAGGAAGCTGTTTGGGGTGTACATATTTTGCTGCATGCGTGTGGACTGAAGGTAGAAACCCCGTGAAGAAGCAGGGATATCTATTTTTCTAGGGTTTTCTTGATGTTTCTGCCCCTCCAAATACTTTCTACCTTTAATGTGAGCGTGAATGATAGGATTACAACCGGAATGTAAAAGAAATCTGATTCTGTTCAGGAAATATATGAGTGGATAGACAGCTTTAAAGATGAATAATAATGACTTGTGAAAAGAGACATTTAACTAGCGTGAGATAAATAAATAAGCAATACATTACATAAATATACTGTATATATATAATAAATTACATTTAATAATAAATATACTGCTTGTAATTTAAAAGATCCTACGACAACAACAACCAAAAAGAAATATCCCCACCCCTTTATTTTCTGCCAGTATGCTTTTACACCTCTTCTCCTTCCAATGTCTTGGCTGGTCACGTTTGTTTGAACCAGCAAGTGAACACTTTTACACACAGCTGGATTGGATGCAGTGAAGACTCTCTTAATGACTTTTTATTAGATGGAAAGAGAGAGAGAGAGAGAGAGAGAGCGAGAGAGAGAGAGAGAGAGAGAAAGAGAGGGAGAGGGGGAGAGAGAGAGAGAACATTGAAACATGATGGACACTAGCCTTTTCCTTCATCTTCATCTCTCTGTCCGCAAACATTTTCGCACTGCCAGTCCTTTGGGGTTTGGAACTATGTAACACAAATCATGCTCAAACATAAATACACATACATGCATACATGCATTATTGCAATCAGGATGTTTCAGGATTTTCACAACATCTACACACATGCACTGAAGACCAGAGTGGTTCCTAAGTTACAAAGAACAATGGAAAAGATCAACTTAACAAGGCAAACCAGAGAAAGCTGACAACTCTTTGTAGCACAGTATACAACAACAGTATGGATGCTTTCATATTTCATTGATGCGAACAATCACACACATTATGAAATACGAGTTTATAATGCGTTAAAAGACACAACATTACAGTACATTCTACCATCAAAGTTGTACTAAAAATATACAAATTTGCTTAGATTTTTTTGTGTGTTAATGATAATTATTTTTTGAAACAAGACTTATCAATCACCCTGTGAGAAACACATTTCACTGTTGTTTAAAATGTGACACAAACTAGGGACTCCGTGGGACAAAATAGTTTATTAGTGAGACTCATTAGTTGTTTGTTTTTTAAAACTAGTTGTGATGTTTTAAAGCAATGCAGACCAGCAATTGTGACCAACCCCATTTTATAGTATTGTTTCTCACAGCCAACTTTGTTTCTTAAAGTGAGTTTGTCCTTTTTGCCAGTAGAATCAAATTATCCTATGCGGCACTGCCACAAAATTAGTAGTTTTTGTCACGAGACCTTCCTGATGCCCCGGTTCTCACCTTATGATTGGCTTTACTTATTTCTATCAGGAGAGTTTTCAATAGTGCATAAAATATTTGTATTGTACAACGTATGTCTTCTGTTAACTGTGCAAGTGAAGTATTTTAAATGACCTGCATAGTTAATGGGAGACACAAAAAGACGACTGCAAACAGCAGACTGTTTGAATGAATTTGAATGAATGTTAAAAAAATAAATAAATGTGTGAGCATACAGTAGATAACCAAAAATTGAGATAACTGAATGGACTGCAATTTATCGTGGGCTACTTTATAAAAAATATAGTAGATCAGAAAAAAAAGTATATTTTATTATTGTTTTTCATTTTCTGTGTTTTATACATGAGTATTATTGTTTATTCTTTTGATAAACTAGTCTTTTACAATGACTCTTTGTTCTGTTCTTGTGCTGAATCCTTTCTTGGACAAATTCATCTCACTGTTCCCCTAGTCATGACCACTTAAGTTAACACCTTTAAAAGAAACAACGTAACATAGTGTGTTAAGTAACTTGTAACATATTACTGTAACAATTCCATGTATCTCCATATATAACAGTGCATGCACATTGGCAGAAATATATTGTATGTATTAATATGGATTTGACACACAGGTAATATAAATACAAGCAGACTTAGAAAAGTTTCATGAAATAGGCCTACTGTTTAGGAATGATATGCTTGAAGCTTTTATAGTGCAACTGAACTTTAAAAAAGAAAATGCTGTGACTATTTACCTGTATCTTCCTATCAATAGTATGTCCCTGTATTCATTGACAATTCACCCATCGCAATTGTTAAAATTCAAAAGGTTACTGATGTTTGATGTTGTAGAGTTCACATTTTACTAAAATTTTTTAATAATTTAATAATTTAAAGTATTTTATTGATAAACAATGGAAGTCAGTGGTTGACGAAAATGCCCATTTAGTTAGTGGAAGATGTTTTGTTTTTTCTACGTCAGCTTGTGGATATTTTGTTAGGAAGCTATAGAGTCAGGGGTTTAACAAGAGTTCAGTAGTGCTTTAAGCTAAGCATAATCAGTCATTTAGGATATTATTTAGCAATATTCATATTTTCAGTGTCTTCTGAAAAGCAGTAATATGTGTAGAAGCTTTAAAATGCAGTGGCATCAAACTTATTACCTGTGACTCTCTAAATGTAGATCACGTGACAGTCAAAAATCCATACAACCCTTAATGATTATCGGACATGTAATTGGAGAAGCAATTCCTCTGACTGACCCACTATGAAAATAAGAGTATTTAATTTTTTTTCAGGCCGATTCATCCAGACCTTCTTCATTCATCCAACCATAAAATAATTAATTGACCAAATATGCTATATCCATATCAAATTGGTTTAATGCCATTTTAAAATGTATTCCATTTTTATGGAGAACCCAAACAGCATCATGGGTGACCAAAATAACAGTAAGACATGTCAACATAGCTGCCATTAATATTAATGAAACTGCTCACCCAGCATGTGTGGTTTGGGTTGCACAAGTCAACAGCCCAGGACTGGAACAAGCATAAATGCCCAACCTTACTGAGGTTGGGTTAGGCTCGACAGTTACAGGTTGGCCAGCCAGCTCACCCACACATTTAGTTGTTGATATACAGTAGGATACTGTTGTAGTTAAACTGGAGGTGGGTGGAGGTAGGATTAAAATTCAAAAGAAAAATATAGCAAGTAGCAAGGTGTGCTTGCCATGGCAGTCACAAGTATAGGCATACATTATGTATAATTATGGCTTTATCTTCGCATTTAAATGAAAAAGAAACAGGGTGTGGCGTGTACTTTCAAACAACATTGTATAATTAAAACACAAATATTATTTGTTACTATTATATACACTACATACACTATGTAGTGTATATTATGTATACTACATACATACTATATTATACAAACTAGAATGTTTGTTACAATATTTAACATTTAATTGCTACTTTAAATTTGTGTTACCCAAAACCAACAACATAACAATACCTTTTGGATTTGCTAATATATCTATTAACAGTAGCCTTGGTGACTGTGAGGTGTGTGTTTAAACCCTGAGGACAATAGGAGGGTTAAAAGGCACATGAAACAACACAAATACATAAGAAATAATTAATAAAGAAATAAATACACACAACATTGCCAATTAAAAAACACACAAAATCATACACAATCAGATGGCGCCCTCTGGTGGCCAAATACTATATTTTAAGGACATCACAAGGGTTAAGTTGCTTTGGATAAAGGTGTATGCTATCCTGTAAACGTATATGGGTGAGAATTATATTAGAAAGAGAGTACAACATGAAGCACTCGTTTCTGCCTCTGCCACGGTCATTGACTGGGACATGAACCTAATGTTCATGCTTCAAAAACATAGTGCAGTTGCAACTTGTGAGCAGATGGTGCTGCCAAAATGTGAAGTTACGCCATGCAGCTTTAAATGACCCTTGACAGAATTCTGTTTGAGGTGTGCACGTGGAACACAGCTAGAACTCCTAACCAGCTCTGTTATAATTCCATTAGACTGCTGACTAAAACAACACCATGAGCCACTGTCTCTTAATTTAATCCTCTTCACCTGACAGTGCCCTGCTCATGCACTGAGGTACACTTGTGTGTGTCAGAGTATAATATACAGCCCACTGTCTTTCTTAATCTTCCTTCCACAAGGAGTCTACATAACTATAGTATGGTTGTTATTGGGTTGGTGCCATATGTTATGATGGGTAATTTGTGTATATTAATTTCCCTATTTGCTTTAACTGGATGGGAGTGTGTGCAGTACATTTGTTTATGTGTATTTATCTTCAAACTAAGGTACACACACACACACATTTGTGCATGTATGTGTTAAACATGATATTGCTGAAAATATGTTAATCCTTTTCAGCTGCTTTACATCTGCTGCAGTGATGTGTGAGGAGAGCTATGTCACGCTATATGAATTAGTATAACAACTTCTCTGAGGTCTCTGAACCGGTCGGCGGTCTTTACACACTTTTGTAGATTTAGAGGTAGGTTAGTTTGACCTAAAATTGTTAAGTACATGAGACTTTGAATTTGGAAAATTCTAACAGAAGCTATACCTCTAATAGAATTGTCCAAATTCAAAGAGGTGATTTTTGTTGCTATTATGGTGATGGTTCACAAACCAAAACCTTCTGAGAATGCCTAATGATTGATATCCATTGGTTTTCAAGTACATTTCAAATTATCTTTACAATATCATTTTAAGATGTGAGCTCTACATGTCTGTATAGCATAGGTGTACCATGAGATGTTGTACAACGCATGTTGTTGCTGCTTGGGTCAATTCCCTGATTGATATTAGTTGCAGGCAGCAATACAACCATGTTTCTGTCTATAACTCAGTGTTTTATTCCAAACTAAACAGCTATCAGAAGCCTGGCTACATGCCTGAACAGAGCTGAGCTACTGAAAGAAAATAAAAGGTTTCACTCTAGCCTTGTAAATTCCAGACACAACCCTTTGAAGGGTGTTTTTCTCATCCTTCTGACTGAAAAGACTAACTAACAGAGCAATTCAATTTACATGACTTGTGAATCAGAGAATGAGGAGTGGTGCGTTTTAGAGGTGTGGTGTGCTTAAATATTTAACAACAGATGCTGTTGTGTTCTTTAAACCTGTTCTAGGCAGGACAGTATGCCACTGCCCAGATTTGCCTTAATGCCTCTGTGGCTTTTAACCCTCCCGCTGTCCTACGCATTTCAGCAGATTACCAGCAGAGGGAGCCAACCGCGGTATGTCATATGTCCGTGTTGTGGTTGGCGCCCGCTACTGGCAAGTGCACCGGGGCATTGACACATAGGACAGCGGGAGAGTTAACCTTATTTTTGTTGTTTTCTTTTACCCTCTATCTCTTAAGACCCATCTCCTAGTGGCTATGCTGAAATCCATTCATTTTGATCCTTCACCCATTTGGAGTGTGCATGGTTTTATGTTTCCTTTCTTATCTCTACCCCTTCCACCCACTTCTTTCTTTATCTTTCCTTGAAGTTTGCATTGCATTATGGGATCTCTGTAAGCACGAGCCCCGGGCGATGTGAGTGTAACATTCCCCTATCACAACTGTGTTATAGGGGAATGCATCCATAAACACACACAAACACAGGTATGGTTTGTTGTACGGTATAAATGTACATGGTCAGTCTAAGATTATTTAGCATCCCTTGTCAGACTCTCCCTTTTAAAGTAATTTTCATGCTATAATATCTTGTTTTTATATTCATGCCAATTCCCATTGTAAATGTGTATATCATTTTATTTAGGACTGATTCCGCTTTAAAGCCACAGTGAGCACTAGCAGTTGCATAATGTGTATTTTGAAATGGACCCACCTGAAGTCCTACTATTACTGACCTATTTGCCTTCTATTAGTACATCCTTAATGTTGTATATGTAAACACCTTGTAAACAGCTTGTGTTCCTTTACGTAGAATTGGCTGAGATGGCTCAGCTTTTGTCCTGAGTGAGGTCATAGCCGGTGAGTTACCTGACTGCCAGACCGTGAGTGACATCTGGTGTGTGTGAGAATACAGTGTGCATGTATACTGTAGCAGCCGGTAGACAGCTGAGTCCCCAAGTCTCATGGCAGGGCTCAATCCTTATGTGTGCTCTGTGCATACACCACTTACACGCATCATTACCAGTGCTAATGGAGTATAGGATGTCTTGAGTAATTTGGATTAAACTGAGTATAAATTAATAAAGTGATATAAAGTAGGTCTGAAAACTAATTGTTGAACCCCACTGTCTCTCTCCCCCACCCTGGCTTAGTTATATCATGGGATGCAATTATACATCAAAGTTTGGACTTATCTTCATATGCATAATGTAATATAACTGGGCTAAGCTGTAAAATGAGTTTGCAATTTGATACTGTAGGAACTGATAGTGTCAGCATGCTATCACTTTGAACGCCACCAAATATTTAGTTTTAGGAGGAAATACAATCAAATAATCTCTTATTATTATGCTATAGTGCACATCTCTATCTCTAGATAATTATGTAATTTAAAGTGTATGTAACACCCAATGCATAATCAAGAAAAATGCATAGTAGCCTATATTTTACACCATAAAAGAAATTAAATATATGTCAAAATAAAACCTTCTATTTAAAATCTTTTTAACCTGAAAAACCAGCACAATGTTGGAACTGTTTTGTGCCAATACACTTAAGTACACTTAAGTGCCACATTCTTCAATTACAATAACCATGCAATCAGTTGGCTTTACTCAAAGCTATCAGGGTGTGTCATCTTTTTATATGTCCTATTGAGATCTAGGCTTGAGCAGGGAGGGCATCCCGAGCCATAGAGCTGGTGACCTGATACATTGTGCGTGTATGATCCTATTGATTAACACTATTTATGACATTTTAGGATTAATGTCCTAAAAAAACGACATACATTTTAGGGCTGTTACCGTAAATGCGTGAACCACGTGTGGTCGGCTTGCTTTCATTTCATTTTTATTGTGACACAACACAGGAAATAGCTGACTGATCTTGTCTGGGACCTTTAACACGAACTCGTTACATTTTTAACTCAATAATATAATAACAACGTGTGTCTAAACTACATCTCCCAGAAGAATGGAACTGTTGAAACACATCTGACTTACATGACAGCCTTCATGTTCTTCCTCAAGCGTTCTGATAGGCTCACTGATGCTCATGCGAGGAGCGTCACGCACAGAACTTGCGACGACATCGCGGAGTCCAGTCTGATCTGGCTTCAGAAGCAATACGCGCACTCTACAGTACAACACGGGGAGAGACGCGTCGGAGGAGTCTAGACCACATCTACGACGTCCCGTCAACTCTTTCGTAACAGAACACACCGCGCAGAGGACAGTCAAGAGAAGGTGAATTGTGGTGGCTACGATGTGATCTGTAGGGTATTTTCTATGTATTGTTGTATACTTGTATTTGGTAGGGACTTGCCCAGTTTAAGTCGTAGAGGTCTATGGTAACAGTACTGTACAGTACTGTATGACTGTAACCTGCCAGCACAGTAGCAGCTAATTTTGTCTGTCAAAACAACAGTGGAGCGCAATCTGCTAGCCAATGATAGCTACAGTAGCTCTTCCCTTCTCGGACGAGACACCTAAAGTCGTTCAGAGGCAATATCGGGTATTTATGAAAGTAGGCGGTTTGGTTTCTGAAGATGTCAAAATATGCCGTATTCAAAGCAGGAGTTGTGGAGCTTATTTGAAATGTGGCAGCTCTGCTAGCGGACTAGCCCGTTGGCTAGCTCCCTGTAAACAAACCGTCTTTCCAGCCTGCCGTTGGGCTGCAGTGTTTTCTACATTTGGCAGTGCATGTTGTGTATAACATTAAGCAACGTTTTCGCTTTACGTGATAACCAGTCAGAGATATGTATTTGTTTGAATGTGTATGCGTGTGTGTTAAAAGTGTGACAATATTCGCTGTCAAGCCTTGTATTGTGGATGGAGTTTTGTGCTTTTCTTTGTCTTGCTGGCTCTCCGGTGTGCACGGACACAACACAGGCTGTTCTGCCTTTGTGTGCGAATGAAAAAAAATACTGTACTGTTACTGTACTGTACAGTGTCTATTTTATATTATTTATGAGGCAAAAATGTGTTATGGCTACCATATTCATACCCAAACTTGCAATTTAATAGTAATTGAGATTATTGTGCTCTATGCAGCCACATCTTCAGTTTAAGTGTGTGAGTTTGTGCTGTTTTTTGTATTTAAGACTATAAAGTCAGTGATATCCCTATTGTCCTTTTTTATTGAACTAGATCCTTCTGTTTTTAATCTCAGTATTCTTCAAGCCTATCCATAATACCCAGAAGTCACATAAATGTGTATTGATCCTCACACAATGCTGAACAATTGTGCTGACTAAGTCGTTCTAGGAAGAAAAACAAAGTTTTTATCAGCCACTATTTTACTAGACAGGGGTAGAGTGGGACATATAATCTAATTACTTAATTTACCCTGAAATGTAAGGTTTATCCACTCCACCTACCCATCTGAGAGCTTTTTCAGTAAACCAAAAAGCATGAGGTCATCTCATTATTTTTTCATGGGGTGTGTACACTGATACACTATTTGTGTTAAAGTAAGAAAAATGTTATCTCTACTAAACACTAAGTGTTCTTCTAGCATGAGGTTACTCCATAGATATTTAATAAAATCGTAGACCTACATATTGTGGAACACATTTTTATCTTGTCCTTTAGCATAAAGGTTTGTCCTTTTTAACACATCTTACATTTTTGTGAAACAAAGATCACAGGACACTATTTAGAAGCTGTTTTTAAAAATAAAGTTTTTAGCATTCAGTCTAATCCCTTTCAGATTTCTAGGTATCATAAAACATAATGCTTTCAATGAAGACATAAGACCCATTGCTTTACTTGAATTTACTTTTACTTACAGTTACTTACAGACTTGCACAAGGACAATGCATTTCGAGGCATCATGTTCCAGTTACCTGTTGTCAAGTAATAAGTGCATCACAATTTTACTCAGAACACATTTATTTCACATATGTGACTATCAGAAATATAAATGATTAGCATTCAGTTTTTCTAAATGCATGAAAAAATCTGTATGTATGAAATTCACCCACCCTAGTAGATGACACAATGAGGCAACTCTCGAACAGAAGTTCATATTTTCACTGGAAGTAGTTTTAAGTACCACTTAATGTACTGTATTCCTAATGACTTGATGATTTTACAGTGAGGCTAAACTTAACAATAGAAGAGTAACGTCAGGACTGATTGATCATACAGGAGTAAAACGTCATTGCTCTCTCTTCTGTCTCTATTTACTTTGTTTTATTTTCTTATATGGCAAAATTTTGTGTCTGCAGGACATGTGTGCGTTGACTGCGCATACTCACTGACCTATCAATCAAACAGATATAGTATGTCCAAGGGGGTATCATTACACAGTGGGCGTGTGCATGCTTTGAGCTGGTCCGTTGAGAAGCAGCCGCTTCCGAGAAAGTGAAGTATAGAGCCTGAGCACTCGTGTATGTGTGTGTGTTGCACAAGGCCATGTGTTTTGGTACTATACTTTGTCCTTTTAAGATTAGCTAAAAATAACAAAAACTAGCATGTTCATGTAGACTGTGTATATTAACACAGATTTAATTTTATTTATATTTGTTTTATTTTTTTGGGCACATGCATTATATTACAACACTGGCCCAGATACATAAGCCTGTTACCATGGAAGTCACTTTGCCCATAGGCTCAATAAGCATCTTATGGCCTAAATGCTTTCCAGCAGGAATAGCATTAGCAGCTACAGTGTGTGTGTGTGTGTGTGTGTGTGTGTGTGTGTGTGTGTGTGTGTGTGTTTGTGTGTGTGGAAGCTAGCGCACATGTTAAGTTTAAATGCTCAGGTATACCTTCTGGACGTGACCTTGTGTAATGCGAGTGCTCAG
>JAODUG010000016.1:1025456-1044108 GCA_027564795.1 Aphredoderus sayanus | reverse complement strand
CATGCTGTATGTTGTCTTCTCCTTGGCCAAGCTTCATTAAATATATTCAAGTAAGGCAACTGGACTCAGAGCTGAATTCTTTTCTCTAACAGTAACCAGTGTTACATACAATGTTTTTCTTTGGTTTGGAGTGAGCATGCACCTCCCAGAGCTGAGTGTTGAGTGGCTGGCACTCCTCTCTACCTTTCTACGCCTCCCACCAAAGATTGTCAAGGCTCACACTGTTCTCTACCCCACTACCCAGCCACTTGAACTGTCTGTGTAGTTGTGTTCTAAAACATAAACAGTTACCTTGGAGTAAAATCTTCTATAACACAAGGCGTATAGCTTTAATACCTAAAGGTCAAGGCTGTGAAATTATATGACAGGGCCAGTTAATGGCACTGAAGACACCTTTTATTACGCTAAATGCTAAATTACAGTGTAACCATTATCGTGTTTTGCAGTACACATTTTAAGCACTACAATGTAATACAGTGTGTATTACATTGTAGTGCTTAAAATGTGTACTGCAGGACCTTTACAGTTCATCGAGCCTGCGACTAATTGACATCAAACGTTTGCATTCCTCTTTTGTGAGGTTTTACAGGCGTTTATTGCAGTTTCTTTCAGTTGTTTCTTTCGAGAGGTTTATCCATTCAATCTCCTCTTCAGGAGGTGAAATGCATGCTCAACTGGGTTATCTAGTGATTTACTTGGCCAATCTATTACCTTTCACTTTTTCTCCCTGATGAAGTCCTTTGTTGTGTGGGCGATGTGTTTTGTGTCAATTTCTTTCTGCATGATGAATTTCCTCCCGATGAGTTTGGATGAATCTCTCCGTAAAATGGCCGACAGAATGATTTTGCAAACTTCTCAATTCGTACCGCTACCATGAGTTACATCAATAAATATTAGTGATCCCGATCCAGAGGCAGTCATTCAAGCACAAGCCAAGGCCATGTTTCACAGATGAGCTTGTATGTTTTGGGTCGTAATCCCATTTTTCTCCAAACCATAGGCTTTCCATCACATTGGTAGAGATTAATGGTCTCTTCAGTCCATAAAACTTTGTTCCAGAAATGTTGTGACTCATCTCTGCATTCCTATGCAAATTGTAATCTTGCCTTCTGATTCTTACTACCGATGAGTGGTTTGCATCTTGTGGTATGGCCTCTACAGTGTTTCTAAGTCAACTTCAGTAGGCAAACATTTTACATCTTACTATTTTCAATGAAGTTTCTCCGTCTCTCTATGTTTAAGAAATCCACATGCAGTTGTTTCCTAGCAGTTCCTTGTCTGTTGATGAGTACGCCAGAGGTTTCTATCTTTTTCAGGCTATACCCAATACTGATTGGGTATAGCCCCCTCTTTTCTTATATTCAAAACACCTTTATTTTCCCCCAAAGCCAGCTCTCTGGTCTTCACACTGGTTTTTCCTTTCTAACACAAATGTGATCCTCACAGGAAAGACAGCTAAATTCTATCGAAGACATTCAGAACTATTTATTGTTTAACCAAACAATTTAATAGGACATACCAAGGCAACAATAACGACCTGTCAGTCACCTCATGAATTGGGCGGTCTGATACAGAAGGTTCTATGTTCGAAGTTGTTTAACACATGTAGATGAACGTACCAGGAAATAAAAGCTGATCTTTGGATATATAAATTCATGTACATCTCTTGAATGGCAAACTCGATTCTCTCTACAGCAAAAACTAAGGGAAGCCTTGCTGCTCCAGTAATTCGAAAGGGGGGCGGTCTCTCTGGTAAACCTGCTAAGTGTTCATACTTGGCCGACCTTGCTGGCCAAGGTCAGGATGAAGATGCAGTGGGAGGAAGCGAGATATCGCTCCCCCCTCCCCCCATCCCGCGTGGCAGACAACAAACAGAGCCCCTCTTCTCCTTCCCTCCTTCCGTTTGCCCACACAAGGTCGCCTCACGCCGTCTCCGCCTCCCCAATTAGCATGCAGCCCGTGGCGCGGCCTGTCTGGCGCGGAGCACGCCGGCGTGGCGCGCCGCGGTCCTAATGAGATGCCAGTCAGCCTGAGGGAGCCGCGGGGGGGAGGGGGGAGGGGGTCTATATGAGTGTTTGTGCTGGTGGAGGGAAGACTGTTAAGTCCAAGGCACCATGGTCATTTTACATGAGATTCACTATTTGCTGCTTGGACGCCTCAATCCAATGTGGCTTGCTGTAGTGTGAGTGGCCTGCTGGGTATTGTAGTTCCAGCCCTAGCTGTGTTGTGGCACATTCATACATGCGCATGCGATTTCACCAGGATAGATTCATAACACTCAACACCAGGTCATTTTATTTGTATGCTGAAAAACTGGATAAACAACGGAATGCCCCTTGTGGTTGAAATCGGCAGTGCAAGAATTGTTTCGGTTTCAAACTCCTGCCCACAGAACTTGAAGGGTGTTGAGGAGTGTACCTTGAACTAAAAGTAATTGGATACATTCCCCTCCCATAAAATAATGGCACTCATTGAATCAAAATAAAACCGCTGGAGGCCATTTTAAGTTTTTAATTATAATCTGTGCGGGAACATTAAAGCCCATAAAAAGTTATATTGAACTACTGTATCATATTACACAAAGAAATTGTCTACGCAATGCATTTAAAACTTGTACTGGTCCTAAGGCAGCATCCAGGATCAGGCTTGTACATGCATTTTAAAACAGACACTTAAAGATTTCTAAATGCACCAAGGAACACTATAGACCGTCTCCTAAAGAGAGGGAAGGCATAATGAAAGTCATGCAGGTTAAATGCCCCTGCATGAAACCACATCTCACGTCGTCAGACTCACAAAATGGTTGCTAAGAGGCGCTATAATAATGCACGTTATCAAACAGTATTTCCTCCAATTATATAAAAAAAATATATAAGAGCACAGTCTATGCGTTCTTGTTAAAAACAGAACAAGAATATGTCTGGGGTGTCTTTGTGGTTAGAATGTGAGTCTAATCCTCTGAGGTGTTTTGTATACACAGTAATTGACCGTGTTTTGACACAGCCCGGCTTGGTCTGTCAGGGAATCGATGTAGGCAAGTCTTAAGGGGATTCACACAACTGGACACTTTAAATCGTTAAGTGACAGTTCTTTCAAATGAAACACTGTTTCCATCCCGTCTATTTTTATCCGTCCGCATGTCTGTCCTGTCCGGCCGTCTCTCTGTCCGTCCTTCCCCCCGTCTCCCCACAAAGCCACTTCTGGACTAAAGCACAGCGCCGACATGCCTCACAATGCTCCGCTGCTCGCTAATGGCCCCCTGTTTGTAATGGCATCCGTATAGCAGCGCTTGACAAGCCGCCAAAGGGGGTGTTCTGTTATTGCGAAGCCAATCACCCACTAAGCATTTGCTGGCGCCCATTTCCTCTGCGCTAATGCGCCAGCCTCCCCAGTGCTGCGGCTAAATCGACTCCCTACGCCTGACTTGTCACCCCGCGGTGGCGCGCGGCGGATCCCAGAGATGCGTCGTCGGAGGGCCCCGCACGCACCTCTCTGTTGCCATGGCTACGCTTATGAGGAGGGATGCGGCCGGGCGGGTTGTGACACTATCACTGCGGCCCTAAATCACGGCAAGTGATTTCCTCGCGCGGTTAGCATGATGAAGTTGACACGACCTTTGCCGAGCAACAATCGCTCACTTCAACGTGTCTCTCCAGATGGCGTGCAGACAGGGGCGGCGGCGTTACAGTACAATTAGGCGGACGTTAAGTCACATGATGATGTTCACGCTGCGCGGACGGCAGCTGCTGCCGTGCTGCCACACGGAAAATGCCCCGCCATGCCGCCGCTTTACAACGCTGTCCCCGTCCAGGGGTTCTCCGGCACTGAAAATACGCAGGCTCCTGCAGTACACACTGTAGCGTGCACATACCTGCGGCTAATGCGCTGCTATCTTGTAAGCAAACACCTCTAGACGCCGACACCGAGGGTATCCGGCAGCTTCCCCGTAACACCAGCGCCTCACTTCCAGTCTAGCCATCGCATTTCTTCCAAAAAGGAGGATCCCTCATTTGGCCGCACCTCGAGCCAGGTAGCGCTGTTGTGGTCTACAACAGTCCAAGCACGAGGTAAAGCAGAGGGCATGCCTCTGATAAGGGACAGGCATGAAAGTGAGAGGCAAATGAACTTGGAGAGAGGCGGGGACCTCCGGAGGCCCCAATGAGTTATGTGTGAAGGCGCGTCGACAGCTACAAACACCCAGACATTATTTGCCCCCCGTTATCGGCCCGCGCAGATGTGCCTCCGCCATCAGCGCGGCCCTCCCCTCCGCCACACATCCATCACAGGAGTGCACCTTGGGAGATTGAGAGGATGGAGCAAGCGCCAAGCCCACCATCTGCCGTCGTTTAGAAATAAATGACAGGCCCGAACCTTGTGGGAGCCCATCTCGTTCCACTGCCAGCGCTGGTGCGGTGATGGGCCTGCCCAACCTTCCCCTCTCCCCGAAATCAATGTGTGAGACCCCTGCCAGTCTCGCCGGTGTGTGCCTCGTAGAGAGAGAGTGGATTTGGTCGGTGAAGCACAGCCCTTTACTCAAGGGAGCGGGCAGGTGGAACGGCGCAGTGAAACCAGCTGTCTCCCCGCTGATTACAACAGCCAACATGGAGAGTTCTAGAAGTCCGGAGACTTAAAGTGGATGTGGCTGGAACGGAGCAAGGGGGCTGCACTTTATTTCACTGGGCTCCCGCTGATGAAGTGGAGATAAGAAGAAGGCTGCTGGTCGACGCTCCCAACTCGGGCATTGCGTCTGTTAGGGGCAGAGCTACTGCTCTGTTATTTGCTTTAAAATTAACAATTGTAGCCCAGGCACCTGCGGGGGCAGGCTTGCCAATTTTGAGGCCCCAATCAAAGCTCAGTCAATTAGTGTTTTTTCAATGATTTATTGCCTTCGCATGATTGCAGTTTGTGCGCTGGTGAATCACGCCAGAGGTGGGCAACTATCCAATCAATCAAACTCGGTAGCAGTACGAGGCTGTCTTGTGTTGTCAATCACCAGTGAGAAGTAGCTAGATCTACAATCACATTTTTGTCAAATTGAACGGGCTTCAGCAAACAGCTATATACGGTATGCCTGTTGGGCGACAACACATGCATGCATGTTGATTCAAAGGCAGCTTGTCCTCACAAAAAAAAGATTTTACTCAATGTATTTATTTGTGTAAAGAGTATTACAGAGTAGATACAGTGTATGTTCGGTACATTTCTTTCTTTGCTTGCATACAATGCTATACTGTATATTGCATGTTGGTTATGAATGGGCCTCAAGTTCGATCCTGGTCTTGAGTGGAATTGGATCTAATATACCACACAGTGTCTCTCTTTGAAAGGGTACTGTTTTTCTAAGACTATTGACATGTTCTGTTGTAGAAGGGCATTTCAACAGCTGTAACAGCTCTAACTTTTAAACCATTCCTCCTGACTCCTCACCAGAGTCCCAATACAGATAAAGCCAAACACAGTGGTAGTCTCCTATTAGTCCTTCAGACACTGGCAGGGGAGGGGATAATCCCCCGTAGCTTTTCTTTGCAAACTCTAAGAGCAGACAAAGTGCTACTTCACCGAGTTCTCTCACACTGGCGTGGAAGCTAATATAAGCCATCAACTTTAGTCCCCGAACTGAGAGGGGAGGTAGACTTTATTAATTTCATGGATTTGGAAATGAGCCATGGCGATAAGGCTATCACTCTCTTATCTGGGGATGGCGTGGGCGTAATTAAACCGATAGCCAGCGATGATGAGGAAGTGGTGTGAAAAAAGACCTGGGGGGGATATGAGGGTGGAATCTTCAGGGCTCGTTTAATAGAGGGATGATTAGATTGGCATTTAATTGCCACCTTTTCTATTTTTAGGGCAGGAGACTCACTCATTCGAGGAGCCCCCCCCCCCTTTTGCTCATAGCCAAGGTCAGTATAAAGTACATCTCTTCTTGATTGTTACCGGGACAAGGGTTAAGGCAAAAGGGTATGATTGAGGAAGGGAGAAGCATTCAGGATAACCTCCAACCCCCTTTCCCCCCCCCCCACTCGCCCACCCAACTCCCCTGGCTGTGTAGGTGTCTGGGAGATTGGGGTCAGGAGTGGGTGGTCTGCGGCGTAATAGGAGAACCGAGAAGTGTTGCAAGAAAAGGCAAAGTTCCATCTATTGAACTTTACAGAGAGCCCCAAACCCATGGTGATTGTTCTCCCTTCGCCAAGCCAGGTAAACCTATCATGAGCCGTTATTGATCTCTTGTCGTACTGTTTCGCTGCACCCCTCATTGCATTTGGGGAGCTGGGATGCGAAAGACAAAAATTCTACTTCAAAACCTGTGAATCCATAGATCCCAGTCCATGAATCACGTTGACCAGACTTCAATAGCATCTAGCGGCTAGAGAAAATGGGCTCAGTAATCTCTTTGCCCTTGACATAATCTCTATAGGAATTCAATAACAAAATACAGGTGGATTAGCTTTGAAATTAAACACTCTCTTCGCATAATCATTTCTGTCAATTTGTTCTCTAGAAAGGTTGTGGAACTGCAAACAATAGGAGACAGTACAATAGTTTTCTACAGGAGATAGCATAACTCTACACAGGGTTTAAATGCTCAATATTTCCACAACTTCCAACTACATGTCTGTCAAAAACTAGCAATCAATCTGAATCGATTGTACTTTGTAAAACAGGTTGCTGTCTCTGTCTCAGCACTATTATTGCAAAGGTGGCTTGCTGAAGATTTATTAGACTTAGACTTGCAGAAATGTATTGGCTATCTAATTGTGATGCATGTGAGAAAACTAAACGAAAACTTGTATGGTGAATTTGGCGCCTTCGTTCGATGAGGCAAGTTAAACCCGTGTGGCCACGTAAGCTCATAAATAGTGAGGATCATTGAAAGAGAAATGACTCCCACAGTACCTTCCGATGTCAACACCAATGGACTACAAATCGGCAAAGTAAAAAAACATGCTCAGTAGACCCCTGCTCGGGAGACAGACAGAGAGAGAGAGAGATAGGAGAGAGAGAGAGAGAGCGAGAGATAGTGAGGGTAGAGAGCGTTATCGCCCCGGGTGACACTCTCCTATGTTGTCTCCCAGCATTCTCTGGGGTTTATCACACGGCTGCGGTGCCCTGCATTCCCTTCCATTATCCCCGGCGCAGTGGACCTGTCCTCGAAACAAGGTTGGGGGGAGGGGGGGGGGGGGGGTGGGGAGATGTGATGACTTGTCAGGGGCCGCAGAACAAAGAGAGACCCTGCAGAGCCCCGGATTAGACAGACCTCGAAAAGGAAGTGTGTGTGTGTGTGTGTGTGTGTGTGTGTGTGTGTGTGTGTGTGTGTTCGTCTGTGTAGGGGGTGTGTGGGGGAGACGGTAGGCGGGAAGGGGGAGAACGTGTGAGGTAACAATGAGAGAGCACCCCGGGGAATAAAGCAATACAAAAACTTGGGGATAGATGGGACACAGTGCTTCCATTTTTCCCCGTCCTTTGTCAGCTGTAATACGGTGAATTCCCCTGTCCCCCAGCTTTTCGCCTTTATTTGTGCCTTATCTAACGTCTTGCCTCACACACACAAAAAAAATCTGCCTGGTCCCTTTTTCACGGCCTTGGTATAGCACTTAGCTGGTATACATTAACACTCAAGGGACAAAAGAAGGATTTTTTTTTTTACAGATATAGTAGAAAAGCTACTGTTTTGATTATAACGGAAGAAGGGTGTCATTGTGGGAATTGAAGAAAGATTTGAAGACAGAGCTGAAGAAAAGACTGAGGATAATGATGAAGGAACAAAGGAACAATCAGAAAAGGAAGTAATGCACTAGTAAAGTTGCAGACAGATGGGAAACATATAGTTCTATGGAAACAGCAGCTTATTTTTCCGTGAGATATAGCTAGGTGGTTTTCCCCATTGGCTAACTTACTCGTCGTGTTCATATCACAGCGGCTCTCTCCCAAACAAAGAGGAGATGCTTTCCCCCATCTACACTACTACTGACTATATTCATGCTATAAAGAAGGTTATACAATACGATCAGATATGATGATATGATGCAAAACAATGTGATCTGATACAATGCAATGCAAAGTGGTACAATATGATGCAATGTGGCATGATGTCATACAATACAATGTAATACAAAGTGTCATGTTCCTTTACTGTTGCTTTGGAAGCCATTGCAAACAACAAACTCGTACAATGTATACACGACCCTGCAATACATGGTATGCCATGTCTTCAAATGAAATCCTATGGTCAGTAATGATTTTTTTTTGGGGTGGGTCTGCAAGAGCAAGTCCTTGTTGAAGCTATTATTTCAAAATTAATATTACATGATTTCATCTACATTTAGATGACTTCTGAGGTATAGACAATGTCGGTTTTAAGAAACCCCCTTTTAATCTACATTAATGAATTAAAATAAATGTAAAAATGTAAAAAAAAAAAATAGAAAGAACCAGGAATGATTCATGTTTCCTCGCCAAAATGACACGTGCAAGGTTATATCCAAGGTCAGTAGTGAAACTAATATTGGAGCAGGTTTCTCCTGTTCAGCACGTCATAGTGCTACCACGGTATAGTGTAGCCAACAGTGCAATCTGTTACTCTCTTATGAAGTTCTGTGCATAACATGGCAGGAGACACCTGCAGGACGGCTCCAGAGCGCTATGTAAGTTGCAGACATCATACCCAGCCACCCCTAGATCCCACACTTCATTACACGGCCAGCCAACCTTGACTGGAGTAAATCGATGCAGGGTAATAGCCACAGGCCTCACCCCTCTGTCTCCCCACGCCACCCTGCCTCCGCCACTCGTTCCCGTTCCAATTTTCCCTCACATCTCAATCCCTCAATTCCTACTTTCCTTAAACGTATTTCCTCCCCCTCTCTCCCTCCATACCTCCTTTGCGTCATCATTTAACCCACGACACCCCCCCCCCACACCCCCATTTAAACGCCAGCTCTCTGCCCACCCATCCCCCAGTACATTGGTCCATTCCATTCCACCTGTCTGTTTTTATCAGCGGTGCAGATCATTTGTCTTATCAGGCCATGGTGGGTAATGAGCCTGTCGCACAGACGATGACTGTTGTGATCACAGACAGCTTTGGCTGGCACGCATTGACAGTAACAGGGATAATAAGCTCATTTTGTATGCGTCCTGTGTCAATTCGCACTGCCTGGTCTGCTTCCTATAATTTAGGTGTTTTTCCTCTCTCGGGAATGCGTTATTGGTCCTGTGGGTGTTGGCCGGGGTGTTTAAAAATTCCATTTGGTTAAGGCTGTCGGTTCACATGCAAGTGTTAACTTGGTGTTGCAACACTTTGCAATGGCTACACTGCTTTCATTTAACAAATTAAATTGATCACAGTATAGCCAGTGGATTGATGCAGCACAAAAGCCATAGCAGCGGTCAACAGTTTTTGTAATACTTTGAGCAAGCTTTGAAATAATTTATTATAGTTAATGGCCCACTGCAGGCTTGTTGCATATAATTAAAGCTGCAATCCATTATCACCCAAACAAAAAATAGGCCTGTCATGCTTGCTTTGTTCACATATATTCGAATAAAACAGCCTTTTTGTAGCTGATAGGAAAGTTTTTGACAGCGAAACAAGCCTTGTAGTTTGAAAACTACTGAACGAGAATGAGTTTTAACATATTTAGGTTTATGTATGACTCCTTCGTAATACACTAAACATTCTAAATTATGCAAATCACTAAGAGTGTAGAATATTTAAAGCTCAATTAAGCCAGTGATGTAAATATTGATAAATAAGACAAAATAAAATGTCCTTGAGAAGCTTTTAGATTATTAAGGTTTTCACTTTAGAGCACAATGGCAGCAGCTTTAAAGAAAAAGACAAATAAAAAATTCAGGAGATGTGTCAGGTAAGGCTGAAGTGATATATGGGAGACAACACAGACCCCTGGGAAATATCTGTAGGCTAATAAAAGTGTTACCGGTGATCAAAGACCCTCAACCTCAGGGTAAAATCCTTACTTTGGAAACAGGAGTTTATTTGCCAAATGTAATAAATGCTCTGGTATTATATATTGATATGTTCATACTAACACATATACCATACGGTCTACATGGACCATATCTCGAGAGGGGACATACAGGGATATGTATGAAAATTGTGTAAATATATCTTCTAGTAGGCTATAGTGACTTTGCTGTTTTTGTCTACAAAATACTAGTGTGCATTGTTAAATTATCCACTTATTAACTGGAGTAACCCTAACCCTAAAATTTTTTTGATTTTCTTCTTAAATAAATCATCTATGTACATCTCTCCTGAAATTAATTGATATAGGTGAAATCTGCAAGGAATAACTGCTTAAAAATATCACTTAAAACACTATCTGGTCTAAATGATGTGAGAGCATTAGCCAGAAGCTGTTGAACACTTCATTATCGAGTCAAGCTCCTTACTGTGTGAAAAAGTGATCCAGTGTAAAAGTAGTACACCACACTTTTAACTATGGATATCCATAACCCTACAGTACCTCACAGTGTTCCGATAATGAGATGATAAAATCGCTGGTGTCAGAACCTAAAAATAGTCTCGCAAAGGTCCCCGTTCAGGAGAATGAATCTGACCCTGGCTCTGCTAAAGGCCAGCTCTTCATTATCTTTGCTAGCCGAATGATCTATGGCCGTGCTAAGTCGATGCTAACAAGCGGCATATAACAGAAAATGTAGCGGCTAATACTGCGGCACCAGATGCTCCCGGCAGGGCAGCCATTAGGATGGGAGGAGGCGGCGCTCCTATGAGGAGGTGCGTAATGAATGTACATCAGCGGCGGGCCTGGGCATCTGCTCTGCCCCAAAACACGCCATACGTGCGGTGTTCCCACCCCCCTTCCATCACATATAAAGGCTAACACCGTTTGCCAGGCAGCTCCCATTCATCCATTCTTTTCTACTTTGCTCTGTTTGTCCCTACCCTCCTGCCCTCGCTTCACAGGGCAGCTTTTTGTTTGCCTTGGTTAGCCGTTTCATTAGCAGCGGTAGATGGACTTTTCAAGGCCCTGTGAAATTGCCAATATAATATGACATGAAGCGAATCATATATACCACAGCTGTCTGTCTGTCTGTCTGTCTGTGTACTGGTGGTACGCAGACATGAAGTGGTGGTGACTGACACTGCTCTGCCTGGGATTTGTGCAGCTAAATATGTTTTTGTTTTTGCAAACTGTATCTGGGAAAAAGACCCAATGAAAGTGTGAACAATGCCTTTCACAAACAAACAGGGGGGCCAGTTGTGTCTCGTGATCCCGCCGCCAATGAGCTTTTCCAATGCAGCTTTAGGTTTTACTGCGATTCCTGTGGTTATGCGTGTGTGTGTGTGTCTATGTGTGTGGCGAGGCAGAGAGAGAGAGAGAGAGAGAGGGAGAGAGAGGGAGAGAGAGAGAGATAGGGAGAGGGTGAGGGAGAGAGGGAGAGAGGGAGAGAAAGAGAGAGAGGGAGAAAGAGAGAGAGAGAGAGAGAGAGAGAGAGAGAGAGAGAAAGCGAGAGGGAGGGCCTGGGTAGGACAGTCAAAGCATATTTTCCCATCAACAACAAAGTGCTGAGAACAGAGATAAAACATACAGACACACATACACACACACACACACACACACACACAGACATGGTGCCTCACAGAGACCACAATGTGTGTGTATGTGCGTGCGTGAATCAGGCGTAGACAGCCTCTTATCATGTCAGCACAAAGCCAGGAAAGGACACTAACATGAGCCCCCTCTGAACCAGTTGGACAGGCTGGAATAATAGACAAACAGGGTCACCTATCACCTGATGCTTGTCCGGTTTCCCACGCCTGGTAAGAACAGCAGGTGGATAGGTGTGTGTGTGTGTGTGTGTGTGTGTGTGTGTGTGTGTGTGTGTGTGTGTTCTGGCTGTCTGGTCGCACTCAACAGACAGACAGATGGTTCCAGCACTCTCTTAGAACATGGGTCCGCTTTAACCCTCCTGTCGCCCTGGGGTCAAAATGACCTGCAAAAGGCCCAACCCTAGGACAACAGGGGGGTTAATACTAAATAATAATACAATAATTATTTAGTATTAACACAAGGACAACAGGAGGATTAACCAGCAATAATGACCAACAAAAGACCTCTTCTCCAATCTTGTTTCCTAACCCTAACCCTAGGCGACAGGAGGGTAAAATGTTGAAAAGGCATCGTCGGAAGCATAACTAATAATATTATTATATTATTATTAATTATTTAAAGTATTACTCAGGGTTGGGGAAGTATGTATCTATGTAATGTCAACACATGGAATTTGCATGATGCCTATAATCACCATGAAAGTCCTTGTTTGAGAGAAACTATTTTAAGTAAAAATCTCATGGATAAATTGTTCAGATGTAAATCTGAGGAACACCAAACATGATGAAGTAGCCAATTCACACATAATGTATGCACACTTCTCACTGTTTTGAGTGTAGTGGAGAGTCTTCTAGCCCAGTTAAGCCATCCTGATGTTGCAAACTCTGCCTCCTTGATTTGCTTCGCTTTGCATATTGTCTGGGAACTCTAAACTGAAAACCGTTTGTCAGCCAGTTAGAGCTGGTTGGGGCTGACAGCATTTAAGAGTCAGGTAAAATCACACGCTGGCCTTGTTGTGATTTGTTGTAGCTGTGTCCAATCACATGCTATTTAATTGACTATTACAAAGGACCCTATGACAAACAACTTTGATAATTAGCACTAACTAACAAAGATGTACTTTGGTATCTGTTACCATGGAAATATGTTCAGTGAGCTGAGATTTGTAGTGACCAAATCACAGGTTGGAGTCAGCATATTACTTTCCATGAATGACACCAATTAAGAAGAAAGTCATTTGTCTGCCTAATGATTTGTCCCATTGTGTCCTAAACTTGTCCCATTAAGCCTGCCTACATATGTAAATAATATTCATCAGGACAGGACATAGTATCATAACATCGAAAACCTCAAATATTACCCCCAAAAAGTCCAAGTCCACATTTATTTGTCCATATTTATATGCACTACAATGTATACACTATGTTGTATTCATATAAGTATACTGTATTTCTTGTACTTAACTTTCTATCACCTTTACATTAATTATTTGCTGTTAGTATATTCCTCACATTTTCACTCATTTGCACATTTTCTATAATAATGCATGCGAATGCATTATTATAGAAAATAAGGTGCAATAAGGTGCAATAAGGTGTTTGATTTAAGATATACAATTTACAATAAATATTCTAGGTTTGCACAAACCCAAAAATGTAATATGTGACAAATAGCACAGAAGCTGATTGCTCTTTAAAACAAGGTTGCTTCAAGCTATTGAAGACCTAGAGGAGGCTTCATGTCAACTCTTTTATATCAAAATATTACGGTAATTAGAATTGAGTGTCAGGATGTTTAGTAACTACCATCAAATCATGTGATGCTGTTGAATCTGTAAACATTTACACCGAAACTCAAAATGGTCCTAAAAATACTCAACATCAACTACTACAGTTCCACTAATGAAAGTTTAGTCAACTTTTAGCCTACAGTATTGTGTTTGACCACTTTTAAGACTCTATGCCAATTGTCCAATTAAAATGTCCTACTATTCTCTCACAGCAGATTGACACAGTAACAGTTCATGTTCCTGTAGGGCCACGGTCATCATGCCACCCAATGTATATAACTTCACAGACGTGGTTACTAAAGCTCAGGCCACAGGACAGACGACACTGCGGGGAGGTTAAGTCCAAACTGCGTAACTCTACGCTATCAGTTTCTGTTTGCACGATGTAATGTTTTGAAGGTGAATATGTCTTCTATCATTAACTTACAATACACCGGCATACACTCAATAATTCCTGTAGAATAGTAAGATTAAATAATCATAATAAGGATAAAATGGTATAGTCTAAATGTGTTTTAACGTTTCTTTAATATTGTTAATAAACTGGACAAGTTGGGGAGGCCCGGAATTAGTAAATACCAGCCTACATCTAAACGACGGTCCTACCGCTGCTGGCGGGTTGCTGCACTAAAGACACCGTCCCGTCTCTGGTAAGTATGATGCAGGAGAGCTCCTTAACCCGGTACACCGCGCCGACCGTCGGCTGCGGCAGATTCAGGGTGCTGCAGCACTGGTAGCACACCGCCCACGCCTGCTCCTCGTTAATGGGCTGCTCGTAGGACTTCAGCACCGCCTCCAGAGACAGCTCCCGGACGTCGGCGAGATCCCGCTGCTCACCGCGCTCTGTGGGAGCGGATGCCCGTGCATCGCCGCCATCTCTTGTGCTTCTGCTGGCCGACCTAGCCATGGTTACTGTCCATTCTTCGCGCCGCGGTCGTTACCTGCCGCCTGCCGCCTGCGGCCTGCTCTGTCCGGTCTGCGCACCGCCTCCATCAGCGAATGGGCTCGCTCTGCGGGAGTGCCAATCACCGCCCACCGATTTTTCTCTCTCTCTCTCTCTCTCTCCCCCCCTCTCTCCCCACTCTCTCTCTCCCCCCCCCCTCTCTCTCTCTCGCTCTCTCTCTCTCCCCTCTCTCTCTCTCTCTCTCTCTCTCTCTCTCTCTCTCTCTCTCTCTCTCTGCAGCTCCCAGGCGTGCGCGGCAAGCGCGGAGCGCAAGGACGAACTTGTTGTTGATGTTCAACTGCCGCATGCGCGATCCTGATCCAACGACGCCACGTGGTGGGGCTGTGAAGACTTCTAGAAGTGGTCTCTTAACCCTCTTATCGCCCTTAATTATACAGACGCATGCCACAAGAGGGCGCCATCTGATTGTATGATTTTTAATTGCCGTTGCTGTGTATTTATTTCTTTATTAATTATTTCTTCATGTATTTGTTAGATTTATTTCATATCATATGTCTGTGTAAGCTATAGAATTAAGTTTTAGCGCCATCTATAAAAAGCAAGTGATTTGGGTCATTTTGCCCTGGAGGACATCATGAGGGATATTAAACACGGCGGTTTGACTTACAGAGCTACTCGTCCTTCCCATATGACACCAGCAGGCTCAAACTGTGTTCTACCCTTCCTCGTATGACCCTTTCACACACCGTGCTTCACAATAACACCGTTTCTCACGGTCTGAAAATTGTCTGTTGTTGACCCTTTCTATTACAGGCTGGTATGTTACCTTTGCGCTTTCTCCGTACAGCACATTGGACTTTGTTTAGTTTACATTTGCTTTATAAATAACAATGAACTATTATCAATTGTAACAGCATGTAATAATTTAAAATGTTTCAGTTTTGCAATATAGAGGGCGCTCGTGGTTAAATAATATACTTAGAAATCAAAGCTTCACGGTATTGCAATGATGTAATGTATATAAATTACGATGTTAACAATACACATTTATTCCAGTTAATTTAAAAACATAACATCTGAACACTAATTCAGTAGGGTACATCATGGAAATAGAACTGGACACAAACATTCACATAATTAGGGAGGTATCCTATGTGGGTAATGAAATGTTACCTAATGGGATTCCACAATAATTTAAGTAACAAGGGAATTTTATACTCAAAAAAATGGTATTACATTAACATTTTTGTACATGATTAATGTATATTAAAAGCTTGGTTTTAGCAAATAAACCCTACATGTTGTCATCAAAAGTCAAATGTTTTTCTTTCCACACCCATCAGTTAAATATGTTTTCAAGGGGGTAAAGGAAACACTAACTTGGTCTCTAAGACAACAGCAATTCTGACAGAAAAGAAAGCTGCATCGCCGTGACAGAGACAGCGTTCAGCTGCTGCCGGTTGGCTCAATCGCGGATGGTAAAAACATTAGAAACATAAAAATTATTTGACCACCGGCCGTTTCGGCCTGGAATGGACCGGCCGTTCTGGAGTTCTTCCGCCCCTGCCCGACACAACCACCGTCAGTTCATCCAGTCACCTGCCAAATAGTTTTTGAAAGCGCCAACCATTTTTTAAACACTTTTCAATGGGACCGCTTCCCAGATGGTTGAGTGTAATAAACACGTCAGGTTAATATTCAAGTGCAGTTTTACAAATGTAATTCCAATCTGAGTTTTCCTGATCCTTCATTTGTCAACGCATGTGCAGAAACTTAACAAAACTCAGTGTGCACAATAAAGTTTACCGGAGGAGTATCCAGTACCATGCGTCATGAAAAGTCTGCAGGTTTATATTCCAAGCAACCCACACACCTACAATACACACATCAGCCAAGAATTGTAAGTGTAGCCTGGTGACTGGCTGAAATTAAAACACTATTTGTACAATACTGCTAAAGGCACTTCTTAAACAGCATGTTCAATGCAATATTGACATTTCATCATTCATTCTAAACCTCACAGATCTAGAGCAGATCAATATTCAATACTATTAACGATGATCTCTTGTCAATCCCAGAAAACACTGGTTGTAAATGCATGGACAAGTCATTATCAGTTCACTCCAATATCAGTCATCACCATTTTGACAGAAAAATTATGCGATATAAGTTACATTAATGATGATTTCTGCTGTGTATATAGCATTGCATAATTAATCAAATGTTTCAGGATTTCTATGTTTCTCTTGTTGCATGAAAATTAAATAACGTTGTTTAACGCAAATCATCATGCTAATGTACGCCTAGATTAACTATAGTGTACCTGTCAATTTCCCCACCAGAGTCAGCAAAAGACTAGAGGACGCAGACTCTTAGTCTTTGAGAACAAAACATTCCACGTTTTACATTTTATTTTGCCCCGGCTTGGATGTGAGCCAACTGAACTGATAGGGCTCTTTGGGGACAAGCACGTCCAAGTCCAGCCTCTTTTGTTCCTTGTCGCTGTCAATCGTCCTGTATCCCAGCAACGACATGGCGCCTTTGCACAGCTCCTGAACGCGCTTGACCTTGTCGTGACCCAGCGAAGACCTCCACGCCAGCGAGACGTCTTCGGCGTTGCGCGACGTGATCTGGAAGGCGTCCTTCTTCTCCCCGTTGCCTTTGCCGTGGGTCACCCTGTAGATCCACTCCTCCAGCGCCGCCGTCATCTCCAGCCCCACAAACTCGTACATGGCCGCCACCTCCTCCAGGGTGTTGCGCACCATGTCCTCGTAACGCACCATCATGTAGCGGCCCTTCAGGAAGTCCGGCGGCTTCAGCGTGGCCCTCTCGTGGATTCGAACGTGGCTCCTGCACACCTCCTGCATCACCAGGAACTGGGTGTCCTGCTCGGAGGCGTCCCGGTGCTCCAGGACGATGCTGCTGTCCCTGAAGAAGGCGCCGGCCGACTCCTCGCGGGAGCGCAGGACGGCGCGCGGGTCCCGCACCAGGTGGATGATGCGCAGGTCCAAGGCGGGGTCGCGCAGCAGCGGGTAGAGGGACTCCAGCTCGAAGAAGCGCACCTCTTTCAGCACCACGTGGCTGTGGCCGCGGCACGACGCCTCCACCGGCCGCAGGCCCGCCTCGCCGCCGCACCGCTGCTCGCACGCCGTCCGGTTGCTGGGGACGCCGCCCGCCGCCGCCCGCGGGCAGGCCGGCGGCGAGCACAGCGCGCGGCTCTGGCTCCACATGAACAGAGCCGAGACGTTGTGGCGCTCCGGCAGGTAGGCCTCCATGGGCGACAGGTCGCACTGGAAGACGCCGCGCGCCAGGTCCCGCACCGCCATGCGCAGCGCCCGTGCGCCCGCCGCCGACAGGGACGTCCACACGTGCCACGCCGGCTCCATCAGGTAGAAGACCGACGGGTGCTGGCTGAACACCTGGCCCAGGAAGGAGGAGCCCGAGCGCCACGACGACACGATCAGCACGTGAACTTTGCCGTCCCTGGGAGAGGGCCCGCAGGGGCCGCCCTCCTGGCCGTACCAGCCGAACAGCAGCAGCACCGCTGCCCCCTGCAGGGCGATCAGCAGCACTACAGTGGCGAGGCTTAGCCTGCAGCGAGGCATGTTATACAAGGTCTGCCGCTGCCCCTCCCGGCGCTGTGGCTGGTGTCACTACCCCTCCCGGCGCTGTGGCTGGTGTCACTACCCCTCTCTGCACGCCTCAGAGGGCAGGGCCGCCAGGCAACAAGAGCAGACAGACCTGGTGGAAGCAGAGAGTCAGTTAGTCAAACAGTATTTAGATAATATTTTAATGTTCCCAATGGTAAATTTGGTTTGCTAACAGTAGGCCTATAGTCACACAGCCACCATAACGTAAATAATACATTTATAATAAATAATATAATACAAAAAATGAATAGGCCTATAACACACAAGTTGTCACTATGAACGTACAGTAATTATTATGACACAATATATGCACAATAGCAGCTTGCCCTTAATAATATAGACCTATGCCACCTTAGGGTGCCATCTGATTGTGTATGATTTGTGTTTTTCAGTTGTCATTGCTGAGAGAATTTCTTTATTAATTATTTCTAGATGTCAAGCTGAGCACGCCAACATCTCAGACTACAACAATGCTACATGGATCACACACACACACACACACACACACACACACACAATGAAACTGATTACAACACACACACACAGGAATGTGACGTCATTCTCTGCTCAGCATGCCATTACTGTACTAAAGTATACAAATAAAACAGTAGTTTCATGCTATATTCATGTTCAACCCTCGTGATGTCCTCTGGGTCAAAATGACCCAAATCACTAGCTCTTTGTGGCAGATAGAAGGCGCTAAACCTAA
>JAODUG010000016.1:982717-993351 GCA_027564795.1 Aphredoderus sayanus | reverse complement strand
ATGCAAAAATTAGGCACGTGGACATTTGACTCTACCTATCCTTTACAACAGAACAAGAAAACTCCAGAATGATCAGGATTTAAACCTTTGTTCACTTCAATCAACAATGTTATGTGGGCAAATTAGGCTCATTTCATATGTAGCTGCTCGCTACAATTTAAACCTGCAATCAATGTTTCACCATGAAATATGAATTTGTCTCCCTCTTCTTTGTCAACATAGCATGTTAAAGGTCCAGTCTACAGCCATGTAGTGAACTGTCTGAACCCTGATGCACTGTAGCATGAAAATAAAAATTATGCAGATTTTGTTTGTTTACTGATTTAGTCGGTTGTTCGTAAACATTCATTTCCTGCTGTGTGGACTGTTTGAAGTAAAATCCAGTTCACAACTTTTAAACACCACAGCCAAGATACTGTTATTATTAAGATGGAAGGCAGTACTTTTGTCTATAAGTACTATTCAGACAGCATGCCGGATATGTTCTGAAAATCCCAGCATACTGTATAGCCTACCATCTGTATAAAAAAGGGCACAGGAGAGCAACAGACATGAGTAAATAAATGATGTGCTGCACACCAAGTGTTCTCTAAGAGATGTAAAGCGCCACTGAGCGGAAATAGGAAGTGGGCTTTTATGACAAATAGAGATCCACCACACTGGAAGCTGCACTTTCACCTCTGGCTGTTTTCACAAGTTGCCTGCTTACTGGATAACTAATCTTACTGGCTGTGGGGTGTGCTTTCATGCTGGTTAGCTGGCGACAGTTACACCGATTACACAATAGGACATAAGCTTACTGGATGGGTGGATTGGCGAATGCATATCTCATTCACTGACAATCTATCCCACATTTCTCTGTGTCTAGCTGATATGCTCATGGTCTGGAACTGGGTAGCAGCCTGGTTATCTAAATAACTCACAGGTTGATGTGTTGGTTGAAGGAATACTGTGCAAGATCATTGCCCAAAAGAGTTTTGCCAGTTTTGCCAATTGTTTGGCCAGCGCATTGCCATATCTAAACATGCTTTTGCTTGAGCCTCCAATCACCTTAAACTCTCTAGCTCCATACGGAGTTGTACAGCATTGCAATTTGAATAGAGAACACCCACAGTCAGCCACATGGTGTGTTGAACCTCTGCATAGCTCTGCCTCCCAGTGGCCAGATATTACACAACAGTCCTATTAAGTGGAACTTCACTCCCAGTTCTGAGTCTGACCCCCCCCAACTTACAAAAATGTTTAAAATAAAAATATGTCCCGCACACACACCAGCTCCTTGCATACTTTTTTGTGGGTGGGGTGAAATTAAGGTCATCACCGGTATTTATGTACAAACGCTACTAAAGTACGTCAGCTCTGGCCTTGGAGGATTTTAAAACAGACATAGCGTGTTAACCCATTTTCTACCCATAAAGTGGCACTTTTTATAAAAACAGTTAATGTTGTCTTTAACACCAGCCCTCCAGTCCCA
This sequence comes from Aphredoderus sayanus, assembly GCA_027564795.1. Taxonomy (NCBI): domain Eukaryota; kingdom Metazoa; phylum Chordata; class Actinopteri; order Percopsiformes; family Aphredoderidae; genus Aphredoderus; species Aphredoderus sayanus. The sequence goes on along the minus strand of JAODUG010000016.1, from coordinate 991,877 downwards.
TCACAAATCAGTCCCATCATGTAGTTTATAGCTCAACAACACTGCTACACCTTAAAAGACTTGATACGGAGACTGAGAGAGATTTACAGATCAGATTAAGATAGCACAAAATGGCCTGTTTCATACAAATGTACAATTACAACAGTGATCATGCTTAAGATGTTTTGCTTGGAAAGACTTCGAAGAGATCTGAGACGGCCAACACTGCCCTCTATTCTAATGAGGGGGTTGCAAGAAGCCCTACTCTCACGGGACAGCAGGGAGAGCGCTGATGCAGTAGAAGGGCTTGGAAATGGGACAAATGTAGGCAACATAGTATGCCTTAAGGAAATAAACTATAGGTGGGCGATTCTCTGAACTATTATGACCAACCTTATATATTTTTTTCCCTCCACTTGATATTTTTGTTCCTTATAACCCAAATTTGTGACACGCACTGACGTTGTCCCAGTTAGCGCTTCGCATCCTTGCTCAAGATTAGGATGCTAATCTCCTGCCTGAGAAAGCGGTCTAACATGCTCACTTTACAGGTGGTTGGTGTGCTCTAGGGATAATCTATGGGGCAATAATAAGCCTGACTACTAATGTAAAACCATCTGTGAGAGAAAGCCATATAGGCAGACACATCTTAAGTGTTTTCTCATCTGAATGCAGGTTTAAAGGCACCTTGATGCAGTTCTATAATTTGAGAATCTTCAATTATCTGGATAAAAATAGCATCTAGCTGCATGGCTGCCTGACTTAAGTCTTCTGAGATCAACCCCTGCCCCAGGGAATGGTTATGGTCATGTTAGAGGGTACAGGTACAGGTCTCCCATAACCATGCATTCTTTTTGCATGTTACAACACTTAACAATACCTATACACTACTACAATCTCTGCATTCTGCTTATCTAAAAACACACTGACCAATCTTTATGGCTGTGCCATTCAGACAATATGTTGGCTTATAGGCCATGTGATTAGGCATATTCCCTATAACATGATAAGCATGACAGAAATATGTCACATGTGTGGTATAACAATTACACATGGGGCATAACAATTATTGTATTTGTGTATGACTGAAATATGATAAAAACATCCAACAGCTAAATAATGTTATATAACCTACAGAATACGGGTAATAATAGGTTTGTCTGTCAAAATGTAGTAATTGTTTCTCACTTGAATTTTTATCCTAGTTCAAATTATTTGTAATTTTTTTTATTCTGGCTATAGATATAAATATTGAAACACTTTACCGTTGATAACTTCTCACCCTGTTGTGGAGAACGGAGCCATGCGCAGTACCCAAAAGCGCAATAGCAACAAAAATGTGCTCATGGATAATACGCCCCGTTCGAAACCAGAAACTCGTGGCGCATTGTGACCAGCAAAAATGCCTACTTGATATAATTCCCGCAGATAAGCTCTGATTACTGCGCTGTTAATAAAGGTTTTACGGTCATATCGTCGTTTCACGTAAGAGGGAAAATACAGATCCATCTTCTTACAGATATTGACAAACAAACGACAACACAATAGCCACATGTTACCATGTGCAATGCCGTGGAAGGAAGGCTTGGCCCAGTGTAGAGCCGTAACGCTGATTTAACAAAAGTGTGAACGCATCCCCCTTGCGCATTCCAAGCACGGCTATAGAGAACTGGCCATTCCATCCACTAAACGTTGTAGCGTGGCGTTCCGGATGGGTAAACGCTGCCTTCCGTGTCGCGACGTTGGCTCTAGCAAACACTGAGTCGCTGCACCGTTTGGAGGAGGTAGCGCACGGCGATCGTTGCCGCTTGGCTCCGTCCGGGTCTACTCTACGCCGCTTCCCCTTCAGCGGAGCAACGTTAGCACACACACACAGTCTCCATTTGCAACACCATCGCCCCCCCATGGGCGTGCATGCGAGGCCGCGGGCAGTGACGCAAATGGCACTGGTGATTTGCAAATGACATATCTTCCTAATTCACTGTCGCCGCGTGACTAGTCGATCTAACCAGACATAACAAACCGATCCGTTCGGTTATGAGCAGATGGGCGCATATGCGGTTTGTTCTACGGGATGCGGTTGCATAACTCGAATGAAACTTAATAAAAATGTTGCTAGGAGAGCGGACGAGGTGCACCGCTGCTCCACTGCTGACATTCTGTTTGATTCTGATGCATTTCGTCTGATCCTGTAGCCTAAGGCCTATCAGTCAGCACAAAAGCAGACATCGACTTAGGCTATAGGTTACAGGAGGAAACTACGCAGGACATATGGGAAGCCGAGTGGCCTCGCTATCGCGGATCGCCGGTGGCCAGAGCTTGGCTACGTTCTGCTAGGGCGCATGCACGTAGCTGACGGTGAAAGACAGGGCAGCCAGAGTGGAACTTGGGACCGCATTCACAGGCCATCCGGGCGACGGGATAAAGGGCCCGCATGAAAACTATTGTGCTCTTTTCTCCACGAGTGCCAAGTATTTACAAAAGGATCACTAACACAAAAAAATTAATAATATGTTTATATATATATATATATATTAAGGCGAAATGTTGGTGTGGTTAAAAACAGCTGCCATCGAGCTCTGCGCAAAGCAGCACAATCGTTGCGCAGCGATGGACTTCCCCAGTTTTGTGCTAACTGCGTGATTTGTCCAAAAGATTGTATTCCGCTGCCCTCATTTGGCAATGTAGGAGCCAGGGCGCAGGGTAGTTCCCGTTCTCATGGCACGATTTGCATCGCTCCATTATCCCTGAAAATCTCATTTACACGGTTATATTGTCTGCCCAAAACGTCACTATTTCCAACCACAAAAGACCAGCTTAACTTGATCAAAGGAGAAGCCAAGTATAAAATGCACCTTTCAGCCCGTAGAGAGAGGCCCCGTACACCTAGCGATAGCAGCGTGGCAGGGGAGTGCGGCGTAAAAACGAGCTAACTTCAATAAAATATGTACATAGACAACGTGCAGCACTACCACAAATGCGCCAATCGCCCCCTTCGCGATCATCTCAAAACATTCTTGGTTACTTGAATTAGCCGAGTATCTGTCGAGATAGTTTTATTGCAAAAGTAAAACGCTGCGCTTTGCGGCTCTGTGCCACCTTTTCCAAGAAGCAGCTTGGCGCACAGGACTGGTGACCCTTCCATCTTTGCGCGTCCTTGTACACCCTAAAATCCCAAACCTAGCCCGATTATAACCATTAACATTTGACGAATACACCTTGTTGTATATAATATCTCACTTAAAGGCCGTTAAACCATACAGAGCAGCCACCACAAGGCGCTGAAACCATCCCTCTCCCCACCATGGCGAGGCTGAACAAGAGGGCGATGACGCCATTTTCTGCAAAAACAACCACGCTCGGGAAGCAAAGGCGAACGAATTTAAGCCTTCGTAACCGCCCCGCGACTCTCGATTCATGCGCACAGACCCGCAGAATAGTGTTAGAAACAACTCTCACCTGTTTATGTCTTCGTTCGATCGCGGAAATCGATGTTTTCGGCGGTTAGAAGCGCGAGCTTGTGGCTCTTCGTGTCCGCGTCCCTGCCTCGCTACCCGGAGACTGTTTGTGTGGCCTCTCGGCGCCCCGGCGGCTCATGTGAAGTTCCTCAGTGAGCGGCAGCCTTTGTGCACGGCGGAACATTTGAGCACGAAGCCGCCGCTGCGCAAAGGTGTCGAAACAAACGCCACTTTTCTGTGTAAATACAGCGACCGTAGCTATCGTAGTATTTGGCGTGTAAAAAAAGAACAAGATTTTGTTACCACGGCGAACGAGGAAAAAGTGTTAACAGTTTTAAGATAGGGCCCGGATTGTGGTTCATTTTAACCCCAGCGCGCACAGACGCCAGGCTGCCCACAGCATATATAACTATATAAAACCCGTGTTTTTAGTTGTATATTAAAATCGGCTGTTATATAGGCTAATTCATCACAGCAATGTATGTTGTGAGCATCGGTTTTGTGATCTAAAGTGAATGTTGCAATCTTCAGATCAAATAGTTTCTAATTCAAACATAAGACTGTCTTAGGCTACCTATGCTAGATTGTCAAGGGCTATCAAATTCTTACAATGCTTGCATTAGCGTAGTCTCGGCTGCTTTAGCTAGGCCATTTTGCATTTGGGCAAATCATGGCAATTAAGCTACTTAGAAAATTGTTATTTAGTATGTTCATATGTAGGCTATCTTGCATGTCCAAGCATGACTATGTTGAGTTGTATGTATTATGAAAGGTCTGTTTTAACTTAATTTTAGCCAAGGTTTCTGTATGACTAGGTGTACCCTAAGTACTGGGTGTTTGAATAGATCGATAGAAATTCCATTGTTGTTACTGTAGGAGTTCCACGACAGTCCACATCCAAGCCACGTTATGCTAGGCTACCTGTTGAACGGGAGGAGGAGTGAGCCCACAGGGCCCGGTGTGTTTGGCTACACAGCGCTGACGGTGAGGGCTTCCGCTGCTTTATAAACACCACGGCGCCAGTTTAACGACCTCGCGCAGGTGCTACAAAAACTTAGTTACCATGGCACCGAAGAGGCTAGGGCGCGCGAAAGTGGCACTTTTGCTAACCACGTGCCCCCCGGTGCCACACTTGGCTGGCAGCCCAATGGGACAGTGGCGATTTCCTCTAGCGGAGACCCGATCCAGACTTGATACGGGCGGCGTGTTTTTAGTATGCATTTCTCCAGGATTATTCTGATTTTCCAGCCCCAACTACCAAACGTCCCCCTTTGACTAAACCATTCTAAATAACAAATAGCCTTGCAAAAAAACACGTTGAGGCTATTCAACCAGCTCACGAATAGTGATTTATTCAGTTTAAGACGAACCAGGGGTAGGCTAGATGCATACACTACCTTATTGCGGTTTTCTATATTTAGAGATGACATGTGAAGTTAATATTAAAGTTATAGCCCTACATATATAATCACATGTTAACTGGAAATAGGCAGATTGCTTCTGGTAAACTATATGGTTGCAGAATTGGAGACGTTTTAAGATATAATCCCTCCAAACCCGTTCTTTTGGCTCCACCAGAGCACTCAACAAAAGGTGCCCACCGCTATCGCCTATACACAATTAACTAAAGCAGCGGCATTATACCATTATCATAAGAATGCTGTTTGCAACGGGGGGAAAACTAGGCATTCATTGACGTCTCTGCATAGAGCCGAGAGCTTTTATGTACTCAATTACATGCAAACTGCATTTATCACAGTAGTGACATGTTTGGACACTATTTGTGTGTCGTAACTAATTTCTTTGCGGTATTTATCTAATTTAGGCTAGGTTATGTAATGAAACACTGGTTACAAGCATAGAACTATATATAATACAAGTGACCTGCTTGAGGGTGGAGTCGTAACACATTTAAGAAATTAACAAATCACCTGAAGATATTTCTTAGTTTATATCCCTATTTATATGAGGTCAAGCTATCTATTGTTGTTAGATGATATTATAACTTAACAAATGCCTTAATTCTGTTAGGCCTATAATAACCTAGCACATTTTATTTAAGGTTCTTAATGCAGGCTGACCACCACAGCTTTACAAAAACATTATACAAACAGCAACATTTATTTATGTTGATAGTTAGGCTAATAAGTTAGGCTGAATAGCCTATAGGTCCATTAACAGGATGTAATTATTGAAATTGAAGATTTTGGTCTACAATTAAAAAAATGTCTCAATCTCATCTGTTTTGTGTGTTACTATTATGTGAATTTAATATGATTGTACTGTTGAAATTGTAACATCGGTCATTGTAAGGTTAAAAACAAGTAGCAATCTTGATTTAGTTTTGCTTTGTGAAAGTAGGACTATAGGCTACAGTAGAGTAATGAAACCCAAGTTGCGTATAAATGTATATAGAAAGACAGAAGGCATGGTAAATGGTAAATGGACTGCATATAGTGCTTTTCATACCGGCCACCTAAAGTGCATAAACATATTCACAAGTTGAAATAAATCACAAACATTGAATCAGATTGCAGTTGGAACAATTGTGCTCAACAATAGCCTAATCAGCCTACATATTGATTTTCAGACAGATAGCAAGGTTGGTCATTGTAGACTGAACATCATTCTAATTTATTCAATTTTGACAAAACTAGCCAACAGTTTTCTTTTCAAACTCTAATCAGTTGGTTCACAGAGTAACATTCATCACCAGCCACACCCAATTTCACCTCTATACAAATGAAGATGCAAAAGGTATACATTCCAAAACTATATAGTCTATAAATAGACTATAGTTTATAGTCGAACTATAAACTATAGTCCTTACAGAACTGTTCTGAACATACTGTTCTGTAAGTAGTCCAGACTACATTTACAACAGCCATAACCTCCCCATGTTGTCTTCTTTGTCTCTGGTGTAATCACCCAGCTCTGAAAGCTTACAGTCATGTCTGACTCAGTACTCAAGTCAAGAATTTTTCCACTTTCCACATCATTGACAAGTGGGACTTTCTAGGGCCAGGATGGAGAAAAACACAGTTGAAATAACTTATTTTTTATTTCAAACTTTAACCTAGTCACTAACCTTGTAAAAGAACGTTATCTCATGTGAATTTCCATTTGTTCTTTGTCATTCATGTTAGCCATGTTTTGGCTGTGGTGAAATTACTCTAGCAGGTCATGAATGAGGCAAATACAGTATATACAGTATGTGCATTGTGATTAAGAATGATGCATTTGTATATTAGGACAGTGATTCTAATACTTTTTTTTTTTACACTATGTAATGTTCGGGTGTTCTTTCACTCTCTTTGTGGTCTGTCAACAGAAAACCAAGTGAATGTGCATTCTGCAAAATGTTTAATGTTTAAAGTTTAATGTTGTCTGCATAGAGAATGTACTGTATAAATTAACTGTAGCTAATGATAAAAGCCACTATAGACAATAACATTTTATTAAGTGTTAATTATGAGTTGAGTTTGTGTGAGATAGTGAAAGCTGACACTATTGCTGAATCACAGGATCTTGCTTTTCCCTTCGTATTTCTGCTTACACAGGTCAGATTACCGCTAAAAACGTCAAATACGGATGTTTTCATTATTAACAATGCTAAAAGTCACACAAAAAAAACGACATTTACATGCTTTTTTCTGACCAGTTAATTTAAGCTTGAACTAAAGTTTCAAAAAAGTCAAGTTGTCTAACAGTGTCCCATTTTTGGCCAGAAGGGCTTAGTTCACCCACTTGTTGTCCTATATTGTTTTAGGCCACCAGGCGGCACCATCTGATTGTGTATGATTGTGTAGTTCTCTTTATTGTCACTGGTGTCTGTGTAAGCAGTAGAATTAGGTTTAGTGCCTTCTGTCCGTCACAAAGAGCTAGTGATTTGGGTGAATTTGACCCAGAGGACAACAGGAGGGTTAAGAGAGGTTTCATAACCATACAGAATTTCAAGTGAAGACAGTAATATTTAAATATATTAGTAAGATAACATCTGAACAATACAGTGCCACATGTTAAGTTATATATATATGATCCTGTCTGCCACTTGATGTCGCTCTAAGCACCAGCATCTGAGTCCAAAACAAATGCTTATACGCAATACACACATAAACAGGCACTAACATGCAGACCGGCTATGAAAACAAAGAACAGCTCAGGTTACAACACAGGGTGTGTTATGTCATCCTCTGCTCAGGAAAATAGGTGGTTGCTGCTATATTAAAGGTGGAGTCAGCATTTCTAGAGAGAGAGATTGTTGACATCTGAACTCAATCAAAGTAAAAACACCTCGCCCTTCAATGGAAATGTGTGCTCCTTCAGAAGCTCCGCCCTCCAGATTGGACACGCATTATGGAGGCTGGGATAATGTTGTGTGGTGTGGTCTGCACCTCTTTGTTTGTGTTCCCTAAACAACAAACAAAAAAGAAACAGAAACACTGGATTTTATTTCAGCGTGCACACAGAACAGACAGCTAGCGGATTGTGAGGAGATATTCTCTGAAGTTGACAAAAGTGTATTAATGTAGCTCACAATTGCTGACCTCACCTTTAATGTTAAAGTATTATTTAGGACCTTTAAGGCAGTGAAATCATTGTATTTGGAAACTAAACAAAATATCACATCCAAAATGGGAAGTTTTAAAATTGTGTAATTGGCATTCATACAGTATTAACTCTTTGTAAAAGAAAGTAATGTTGTTATCAAAGCCTACAATGGCCAGAATGAATGTACAGTAGTTCTGATTGAATGAAAAATACCATATATTCAGATATTTTCAGCCTGTTAAAAGCACACTAGCATTTTTTTACTTGTTTACTTTCTTGCATGGAAGTGGTAGAAAGTAGGCAGCAGTGTACTGTGTATATAGCCTACTGTATTGGAAGGAGTTACAAGAAGTGGCAGCTACATGCAATCTGTTTTAAAGGTATAGTAAGTGATTGTAAGATAATAAACATTTTGTAAAATGCACCAAATATCTCCTCAAAAAAATAATCCCATACTTCTACACAGCTCTGGCTTCACAATTAATGTTGGTTGGTGCAATCTGCATCACTTTCTTTGTGTTCCCATTTACAAAGCAGAGTAGATTGTAAGCTAATACACTTTGCCAATCTTTACCTTTAAGCTTATTTGGGATCACACCTGGTATATTCTTTCGGTAAAGTTTCCTTCTCAGAGATGTAGCTATTTCAGCAGGGTGGGGATTTGCAGAGAAAGGAACATGAATAAAGAGTCAATACAAAAACATGTTTTACCACTGTACTGTATGTAAAACACGATGGAGTAAAAACAACTACCTGCCTACACATTATACACAGTCACACCTCCTGCAGGAGGCTTTGCCCAAAGGAGACATAAGCCATTATTTCTTGCCAACAGGGGCTGGTGTGAGGGTCAGCAACACACGCAGTGTCAGCTAAAACGAATAGTTTTAACTTTTGTGACATAGCCTATTTTAGGATCTAGACTATACTTGTAACGAGTCTTAGATACACAGATGTGTTAAACGTTACTTCAGAATATAACAGCACTCGATTCTGTTCTTTACATTTCAAGAAAGGAAATGCCTTAACCCTCCTGCTGTCCTCCGGGTCAAATTGACCCAACGCACTACCTTGTTGTGCCAGCAGAAGGTGTTAATTCTAATTCTACATTTTACACAGACACATGATGTGCACTGCTGGCACAACAAAGTAGTGTTGAAACCCGAGGACAA
>JAODUG010000016.1:956302-966897 GCA_027564795.1 Aphredoderus sayanus | reverse complement strand
GCAATATCATCCCATCCTTGGTGTCAACATTGAATTTTATAGGAGAAATGAACTTCAAGACGTGTTTGTGCACATTGTGGAGCATCATGACTGACGTCGATATCATCCATTGTGCAGATGAATTTTTCAACCTCTTCTCCAACTTCTATTCCCTTCTACCAACATTCAACTACATTTTTGTGCACTGTGATGTCTTGTTTGAGATGTGGCAGACTCAAGAGATGTATCTGCAATTTTGTCTTAAACGGATTGCGGAGCTTTGTACTACACGAGATGAACAGGGTAAACTTCAGTGTCATCTGCAAGGGTACGGTTAGGGAAGCCGGAATACCCAGAGTCCACCGGGTTGGAGTGCAGGAGGACACGCGTGCCAATTACCTGTAGCTGCACTGCCGGATAATTGACAACCTTCTTGCTCAGGTGAGGGAGTGGTTCAAGGACCAGGACAATGTTTCTTGCTCTTTGTTGCTGTTTAATATCGAAGATTCTTGGTCTGTTTGGTGAGTGTTGCTTGTCGAATGTAGGTGTTTGTGGCAACCTCAGCAGTAAGCACCAGCATCTCAGACCAAAACAAATGCTTCGTGCTTCCACACACATGCACTAATATGCAGTCTCGGCCAGACCGGCTAGGAAAACGAAGAACAAAGGACCTCTGATTACAACACACACAGATGGAGTGTAATGCCATTACTCCACTATATATTTACATATAACTTAGTTGTTTGCTGCTATATTCATGTTTTTATATATAAATAAATAAATTAATTAATTAAAAACATTTTTGTTTTTTTGAAACCTTTTGTATGTTGAATTGGATATAAATTTGCATTTGTCGACCTTTCCCCTCCCCCAGGTGCAAACCATGTAGATATTTTGATGAGGGCCGTGGAACTTGCCCGTTTGGCTCCAACTGCTTCTACAAGCACGCCTTTCCCGATGGACGCTTGGAAGAAGCACAGCCTCAGCGAAGACAGGCGGGATCCAACGGGAGGAATCGGGTAGGAAGGGAGGGAATGGAGGGGAAAGAAATAGCAAGACGTAATGAATGTAGTGTATCCCATTACCCTAAAGATATTAATGAATCTCTTTGCCTAGCAATATTGTACTGCCAAGCACACTATCAAATGTATAGCAAAATGTATATGCCTTCCTTTTTAAAGGCGTACTAAGAATGTTATAGCACCCTCTAGAAGCCCAAATCAGTACCTCGCCTGTATTTGAGATCCCGGATGATCTCTGTAGGAGAGGTAGAGAGGAGTGCCTGCCACTCAGTACTTGAGTGCTAGAGTGCACTGCATATTACCTAAACGTAACACTTGTTTCTAGACACAAATGAAATGTGTATTCCTCCAATTCAAGTCCACCAATCGTACGCTTGAGTCTTTAACCCCTCCCATCCCCTCGCGGCCTCCAGAACTCCAGGCGCACGCCGCTGTGGGACATTTTCGACGAGCGGGAGAGCACCGATTCCTTCGACAACGAGGACGAGGAGATGGTGACGTTCGAGCTCAGCGAGATGCTCCTCATGCTGCTGGCGGCAGGCACCGATGACGAGGTGACGGATTCCGAGGACGAGTGGGACTTGTTTCACGAGGAGCTGGACGATATTTATGAGATTTACCTATAGCATCCATGCCCTGCTAGCAAGCCCCGCCCACCACCTCAATATCCCCCACAGCCCCATTTACCCATCTTTACTAGACACTAGAATGGACTGTCTTGTGCGAGTGATGGACGGTAGTTCTCCTCCCCCTCGCCCCATGTGTTGTGGCAGTGCCTTTAAGCAGGCCATTATTAAATGAAATTATGAAGAGAAAAAAAAGAAATCAATGAACTTGTGCTAAACATTTTCTAGAAACCTGTCCTTGTGAATTTATCCTTGTGAGGTTAATGTAAAAAGGAAAAATAACTACAAACAAACCAACTATATGGATTAACAAAGTATGACTTTCTTTGACTATCGCTATTAACAAGTTTTATTTGTGGGTGTGGGTTTGACTTGTCTATCATTTACCTCAGGTGTCTGTACCCATGTTTGAGGCTCTTGAGGACACACCTGATATTTAAACAACTACATTTATTATCCTGGCTGATGGCTGTGGTTGGTCTAGAATCATTTCTTCTCATGCACTGAATTGAACTGGGTCCGGAGGCAGACGTCTGCCTCTATTATTATTATTATCATGCACAAATGCACTCTTACTGTATGTTCACTCATTTCTGTTACCCCCTTCCCCCCATATAGGGTATTGAATGGAGATGAACATTTTTAGCTAAAATTAAATAGTAAACCTGAAGCTCCTGTGATGATGAATGGCAAGTTCTTCCTCAGAACCAGCCTTTGAGTAACTATTGTGATTTGGAAGTCTTTACAACAGCAGGCTTAAGATGCAGAAAACATTGTGTGTTTGTTATCAATATCCAGTCTATGAATTGTAGATATTCCTGTTGGCTTTAAGTAATGCATTAAGCCACGCTGACAGATGCCCATCCACAAACTCCTAATAGCTGGTGAAAACTTGTTAAATCCATTGGAATGCATATGTTTATAATGAAATGTGTGTTTTCTATGTCCCACAGTCATCCATCATAACTTGAAATTAAAGTTTATTATCAAAGTCTGTATATTCTGGACTGAGTAAGTTTGGGTTTGTTTAATATGCTATAATAATGTATTAACTTTATAAATATGCCATGTTTTATTCTAAAAATGCGTATATGCAATGTAAATTCAGATGTAATATCGTATTTGGCCACCCTGCCGCGCCATCTGATTGTGTATGATTTTGTTTTTAATTGGCTTTTCTGTTTGTCTTTATTTTGTTTTATTAATTATTTCTTTATGTATTTGTATTTTTTTCGTGCCTTTTAACCCTCTTGTTGTCCTCGGGTATAACTCGGGTGTAACTCGCATCTTGTGATGTCAGCACTGTACATCGTGTGTGTAAATTGTAGAATTAGCTTTAGCGCCTTCGATCTGCCACAAAGAGCGAGTGATTTGGGTCATTGTGACCCGGAGGACATCACAAGGGAAGATGTTCTCGTTGTTTGGTATGTCTTTAAGACAGATTCACTGTAGCTTTGGATGGGTCCATTCCGTTATCAGATAAAATCCATTTCTCGGTTTGCGACTGCCTTGCGCTCCCCACCTTAAAAAAAATTCTATCTGAGCCGAGGACACTCGGAGAGCGTCTGGCGAACGCAAAAATACAATGATTGCAGAAATTGTTAACGAAAAGCTTAAAGCCATCGACAAACAAAACGAAGAGACAATTTGCTCAGACTCGCCGGTGTCTTCGCCGGAAATTGACCAGCTGTTTATCAGAAGCGCTTCGTCCTGGAGAGACACTCAGACGTCCACCGCCAGCATCAACCCGGAGGAGAGTAGTATAAAGCCCTTGGTATCTGCAACCGCTGCCAACATTATGACATCTGGGGAATTCATGCAAACCGCTCCTCTGTTCGTGCAGAAGTCCAAGAGGAGCGTGGTGTACAAGGTGCTGTGCTTTCTCATCCTCATCTTCCAAGGCGGCATCCTAGATTTCTACCTCATCATATTCACCGACCTATACTGGTGCTCGTGGATCGCTACAGACCTGGTGGTGATATCAGGTTGGGGGATTTTCTTCATGAAGAACGCCAGAAGCAAGAGGGAGCGGGCGTGTGGTTTCCACCAGAAGAGCTCTATTTTTGGGTGCAACCTCGGCGAGTTCACTTACGCATACCTCGCTTGGCTTATTTACGTTATCGCCTGCACCCCGAAGGTGGTGCTCATTCTAGAGACGTCGATCCTGGACCTCATTACACTGAAAGTCCCGTGTGGTGTCACCGGATTTAAGATTATAATGCTGCTCTCCGCGCCTTTACTTTACTGCCTCATCAATTCCATTATCGAAGACCTCAACGGGGCGACCCGGCATCATTCGCAAAGCTGCTTTATGAGCACTTGTATGGATGTGCTTGACAGCTTCACATTGGTAGAGATGCTCTTGAGAAACGAGCTACCCACAGCCTATTTGAAATACACCGTCGTCGCAGTTTATTTCATCGCTCTCGGCGTCCCAGTGATCTGGTTGTACGAGCTGACGGCGTCAGAGATCCGTTGCCGGTGGGTGTGGGCGAGGTTCTTTGCAAGTGTGATAGTAAACGCGCCCTTACTTGTGGTCAGGTGTTTTCAGGTCTATGTTTACAAAATGCCCATCTCGGTTTTCATGTTCAAAAACATGTTTTTCGTCCTCTGTAAGTTTCTGGAACTCGTCGAGCAGTGTGCGGCGGTGACAGGTGTCAGGAGGTTTGTCAGTGGAAGTAACCCTGCACAATTTTCTCACTGCGTCTCTGAGAACGACATGTGCCCTCACGGCTATGTCAACACACTGGCTGTTACTACTCAGTCCTAGGCTATGGCCTATTGCAGAACACACATAGGCGTATGCTGGTGGGAATACTGGAAATTATCAGTGACACTTACAGTATTAACAGGTGCTACAGTTGAAGTCACGCAACATGCACCTCAAACGTCTGCAATAGAACAGTACACACCTCTTATTGGGCATTGTGACGTGGTTGTTTTAGTCTGTGAATTCAATTATTGACGTGCACTTTTAATGTGAGGCACTTTCAATTTAACTTATTGTGTGAAGTTGGGTAACTGCAATTTTAGATCCAGTTTGACAAAAGATATGGACTGTAGGCCATTGCCCTCGATGTATATTGTATCTATATAGTGTTTTAGACGTAGCTTATCGTCTACTGGTGTGTTGAGTGTATCTTGAGCAGAGTATGGCCCTGGCTATAGGTTAGGCCTATAATGAATCAGTCTCGGATCCAGAATTCTTTCTACAGTTCTTAACTTTCCTAATCTTCCACAACCAGCAGGGATTATTCATTTGGCCATGGTGCTCAACCTTTTACCAGTTTTGTCGAATAATGAAATTACATAATCTCACTAAACCTACTTAACATCTTAACTAAGTTTACTTACCTACTTATTGGAATTCTGTTGAATTATGATTATAGCAGGTGCATATTTATATAGGCAAACCTTAGTAAAAATGTTAGTCACAGCTGCATTGATACACTATTGTGACTATACTGATTTTTGTTGATAACTGCCCGTATAGGCTATTACACAGGAGTGAACACGCATGTATGTTCGTTGGACAGTAGAGTAGAATGATGCACTTTCCAATTAGAGTAGCCTAGGATCACTAGTCATACTCGGTCTGTAACGGTGTAGCAAACCTAAAATATTTTGAAAGAACAGCATTACAGTATTATTGTGATTAAACATAGGATAAAGGCATAAAGACATTTGTGCAATATTGTGCAGCGGTGTGATTTTATGTTCAGTGCCTCTATCATTTCACCCTATGGATTATGTGATGGGATGATGGATAATGGTGTTTTGTGCAATTTGCTAAATTATTATTGCCCTTAAATGTGAGGATATGCAGGCCTGAGGTTTAACTGACTTGTGCCTTGTGTGGTTGAAGGGAATTTAAATGCGACTGTTGATTTATTTTCTTTTTCCCCACCTTGAAATATAATTTGCATGGCTTCAATGTGCAATGTGAGAGAGGAGCACAAGCACATCGTCCACCAGAGTAGGCAACTACAATGGCCTGGTGCATTGTTGGACTGGACTGGACTGAAGTCCAGGAGCTACTACATTGAATAGTTTATGTACTGTACCATGGACTGGCCTGTGCAGACTCTAGGTAAAAACTGCGCCAGGTGTGCTGACTATTTATATAATCTGTCTGAAAACTATAACCTCTCAGACCAACATTAGTATCTACATATTTTGTTTGTTTTTAGTTCTTGCATAATTACTGGAGACCAATCTCACTTTGAGGGGTGAACGACTCTCATTGAGTAGTATTTTTTTTCTATAAAGGATGAACTAACTATACTGTCACTATACTTCAACAGGAACTAGGGTAGAATATTGGGACCATTATGGGATACTCCTTGAAGTCACTGAACATCATTTTCATGTTGAATGGGTTAAAAAGCTTCTATACATTTTTTGTCGGTCCTTCTGTGATTGATTGCACTAAATTAATATAGAATGGCTTTTGAGTTGTTGCTTATCATGTCATGCCAAAGTATTAAACGTTTTATATAACTATCTAACTTCCTTATGCCAGTAACACAAGTGCTGACACTTTGTCACTTGATCAAGCTATTGTATGTTTAATTATTTTGATTTGGGTCTTTTAGTAAGGTATCCTCTTTAGAAAGTAAAATCACAATAAAGACAATGTATGTATATACATATTATTTTTATTCTTTAAAAGGTATAGTAAGCAATTGTAAGCTAATACACTTTTTGTAAAATACAACACATATAGGCGTTCTTGTTTTGCTCGAGATCAAATATCAACAAGCTTTCTACATAATGACTTACTATACCTTTAAAATAAAGGGACTTATAGCCTGTATTAACAAGCACAGGGCAGTGTCATGCAAATGCTACCAAAGGATATTTTATGGGAAACTCATAAGACTGGGATACCCCAGTCCGAGCTGGCCAATGTGGCTTGGGAAAGAGAAGTTTGGGGTTCCCTGCAAAAGCTGCTGCCCCCAAGCCCAGACTCCGGATAAGCGGTTGAGGATGGATGGATGGATGGATGGACTCATAAGAACCATTTCATCCAGACCCCCCCCCCCCCTATTTTCTCAAATAATATTTACAGGGATAGGGAAAGAAAGTTATTGTTTACAGCATACACAATTTACTTGTAAATATGTGGTGACCTATAGTCATATAATCAAATAAATGTACTGTAGATGTACAATAATGTGTGGTTCTGAGGAGAAAACTGTACAAAATAATTTCAGATGATCACGCTAAGCCTCATGCTTGCCTTCTTCTGAAACATGAATCCACTTCCTGCTACGTGTTGTCTGTTTATTATTGAAAGTATAAAGTGCATGACTTCCTGGGTGCTGAAACTTCCCCGGCCTCTCCCCATGTGTCACATGATTTCCTGTTGTTATAGTTTTTGTGAAGCTGTAAGGAACTTGGACTATGTTGAACATGCATTGTGATACACGATCCAGAGAATTGTTCCCAGGAAAGAGGTATACAATTTCTGAACAGCAAATGTAACAATACAAAGCTTTAAAGAACTGGATGAATAGGCAAGGTCACTTTTGCATTAGGTACCTGGAAAAA
Organism: Aphredoderus sayanus; assembly: GCA_027564795.1. NCBI lineage: Eukaryota > Metazoa > Chordata > Actinopteri > Percopsiformes > Aphredoderidae > Aphredoderus > Aphredoderus sayanus. The sequence continues at coordinate 959,717 of JAODUG010000016.1, read as the reverse complement.
ATAATAAACAAAACCACTTCTCACATTACGCCAGTGTGTTGGTGGTTTTTCTGAAACAGTTCCTCCTGTAACCTTGCCAAGGCCACCAGAGGATCTTCTTCTTGGAGAGGGGACATGTGTTGTGATGAGCTCTTTGAGATGTATCCCTGATCTGATCCAGTACTGGAGCTTTTACCAGACTGCTCCACCACAATGTCTTCCTCCATCTCAACAGGCTGGGGATTCAATAGGCTGGGAAACTCTGGCAGGTGGATGCATGAACTCAGAGAGTTCTGGGGAGCCACAATTGTCTGATCATACCCAGGGATGGATCGGCTCAAGAAAATCGAAGAATCCACTTCTTCGTTCTCAGTAGGAGTGGGTGGTGTCAGTTGCTCCTCGTGACTGAGATAGTTCTCCGTTTGCCCAGGAGGCTTGTTTAACATTGGCTCAACCCAATAGACAGGCTCTCTATCATGACCGGTGTGATATATGCTGGTTGTGTGCACTTCAGGTGTCGGGGCCACAAGTGGATTTAATGGGTAGACATGTTGCCTCAAGGGAATGAGCCTCGGTTCAAGTTCCAGTACCGGACTCATATCCCATTCTGGGTTCAGTTCAGGCGTTCGTAGGAGAACACTCTCTTTATTGCAATTTATTTCGACATTGTGCATGAAGACAGGAGGTCCTTCTCTTATAAGAGGGACACACTCGAGCACTGGAGGTATCTCCGGTTGGTTAATCAGCAGGTTGGTCTCTGCCATCAATTCCTCCTCATCGTCCACGCACTGTGACTCAAACCAATCAGGATTCTCAAACTGGTATGCCTGGAAGAGTTCAATAGCCTCCTTCAGGGCTTTACCTGAGGGACAGCTGAAGTATTCATCCACGCCAATACCTTCAATGTGGTTCACCTGACTCGGCTGGAATTTCTCGATGTCCAAAATGCGGAAGTACAGCGCATCAAAGTGCTTCATCAGCTTGTACTTGACGCCGATGTCAAAAACAGACGGCACGTCCCGCTCGTCGCTCACGCCATCGAAGTAGGCCACCATGTACTTCCCATGGGTCGCCGGCTGGTGCATGTCGGGCAGAAACAGGTTAAGGAAGGGGATCAGCATGTCGTCAGTAGGAGAGTTCACATCTTCTCTCAGGGTGACCAGGCCCTGGCCACACATGGCCCTCCACTTGGCTTGCACGCCACGCGAGCAGAGAACCAGGACTTTGTCCGACGAATTGGTGAGCTGCCGCCTCTGCCACTCGAGCCAGCGCAGGCGTCCCACTGTGCCGACGGAAGTGGAGTCCAGGAGATCCACCAGGACTTCCACGCCACACTTGGACCGCAGGAAGGCACACAGCTTCACCACGATATCTTTGTAGAGGTGGTGGTCTTGGGAGTAGATGACCAGCACTTTGGGGGGTTGTTTGGGCAGACATGGCTGCTGATTATGGCTTGTCACTGAAGGCAGACGCTCACCAAGTTGGTCTATAAGTCAGAATATAAAAAAGGTAAACCACATGAACCGACGAAAACTCAAGTTCATAATTTGCCTTAACATTATCACAGGAACACAAAATAGGCTGTTTTCCCCCTTGGAAAGGTACAACGCCCAACTGTTCTATAGGGCCCCATGAAAACAAATGCTCACTATTTATGTTTGTACTGTACCTTTCAAGATAATAAAATGCTAAAATAAAGCCCTTAATAAAAAAAAGTATGTTCTCGACACTCACCTCTGCCAGGCCTGCAGCGGGTATATAGAAAGAGTACTACAACACAAAACAAGATCAACCCAATGGCAGCACTTATGTAGAGGCCTACAGAGGGAACAAAAAAATACATGTATTTCTCACTAAAATTCAGAGATCCAAACAAATTTGAGGTACTAAGGTTATTCCTCAACAAATACAACCATAAATCAATAGGCAATCTGAACATTACTGTGATGTTGGTTTTAGCTTTACTGAAAATAACCACACATCTGGCATTAGTCACCTGTTCTAGGTGTAGGTGTAGGTGTAGGTAGAGGTGTACACAAATGGAAGAGATTCCATTGTCGGTAACAGTCATTGCCACACTCTGTAAAGAATGGCTCGATCTGTGAGGAACAAATGTAATCTCAGTTATCTCCAATGCAGGTTTTACTGGTTACAGTTGAGACATGCACTGTTTCCAGAAAAAGACGAGGGGCATCAACCAGGAAGGATTTAACACTCTTTACAGTAAAGTAATATTTACCTCAACTTTAAGCTCACAGCAGGTTCTGGGCAAGTCTTTCAGAGGAATAGTTATATTCGATGTCTGATTGTTCTAAAAAATAAAGAGATAGAAAAACTGCATATTTTGATATAAATCATGATGTTCCTTAAATATACACATACATGCATACACACACACATATAGTATATTGTAAAGTAAAAATTACAGACTGTATACAGTTGAAATAAAAATGCTGAGGAGGACTTTCCTGTTGTCTGCAACTTTCGTCATTACTGCAATTTCTGATCATTGTAAAATGGGGCTTTTGAGAGGATTTGAAAACGTACACACACTACGCAGTAGAGACCACAATAGAGATTAACACTGCAAAACAGTGGTTATAAAGTAATTCATTCCTGTAGGCTGGCTGTATTACACATTAGCAACTGCTGATCTTGATCAGTTAGGCAGTGAGATAACGTTCATATCCGTTCATTTAATATCTTTCTTCCTGTTTTAGACAAAGTTAGCACTGTACGCAGGGAAACCATATCCAGGAAAGTTCCTGGATGCGTACAGCCTGACGATACAATGTACTCTTAAGTAGGGTGAGTAGCTTTAACAGCTTGGGAATCTCGTCTTAACATACAGGCATTTCTGTGGTCCAGGAACAGAAATTAGTGTGATTTATACAAAAGACAATGCAGCATACTGAGAGACTTGTATTAAGAAAAAGAAAGTGGGGCAGCACCACTGGGCTAAGGTACAATACGCAGGATGTCATTTTAATGCTTACTACACTAAAATGAATGTTCTAGATATGCCTTAAAAAGGAGCATACATCAGTACAGATTTTACCTTGTATTCATAAATCTCACGTTTGTCAATGTTGCACTGCAGAAGAACTCTGTATTTCTCAGACAATACATCTGTGTTGAACCTCACAGCTGGTATGGGGTTTCCCTTGATGCCATTGACCCAGTCCAGGGTTATATTAGGCTGCCAAAAACTCCCTAAATAAACAAAAACCAGTGAATCACAGCATTGTGAGTGTATGTAGTGATTCCAACATGTACAGGATTGTCGAAACAAGCACAAGGCTGCATTTGTTGTAGTACAGAGTGGCAAATACTCCCCTCTATCGCAGCCCTACATTGTTCCTCTCTACCCCTCCCCTGCACCCTTAGACTCATGGCGGTGTTTTAAAAACATAAACAGTGAGGTGAAATTCCGGGT
>JAODUG010000016.1:926712-949578 GCA_027564795.1 Aphredoderus sayanus | reverse complement strand
TCTCTCTCTCTCTCTCTCTCTCTCTCTCTCTCTCTCTCTCTCTCTCTCTCTCTCTCTCTCACGCACACACACACACACACACACGCACACACACACACGTTCGTTTATTCATATAGGCTACCAGTTTTGAATAGGTTACCTAAATAGTAAATACCCATCATAAAGTTAACTGACCATTTAGACTGGCCACACAGAAGGTGGATATCAATTATTAATAGATCATTGTATTTACAGTCTTACATTTTATATGGCATTTATAGACTATTTGTTAATACATAGTGGCTATAATACAGCTGCAGCAAATATTTGCATCTGGAACCAACTCTGGCTGGGTGTAGATTATTGTGTATTACTAAACAAACAGCAAAATGAACATGTTAAAATTGTAGATTGTAAATGCTTTCCTTAAAATGAATCTAAATGTTGCATAATCCACATGTAGCCCATATGCTTCCATCAGCTGTAAAACATTGACAAACCAGGAACAGTTGAGCTATTATGATCCACATTTGGACCAATGGTGTGTATCGTGTTTCCCAAAAGATGTGGTTCCCTCTTTTCCAACTTCTAAAAAATAAAGGCTTTAGCCTGGATGATGAATGATAGACAGGATATTTAGCTATTAATCTCAGAGCTAAGGCTAACTAAAACCTTGCAGAGTTCTGGATAAAATTCCACGTCAAACATAGTTCCAGCTGTGTTTGTGTGCAGATAGCAGTACACTTCTCTTCTGTAACTTTTGAATATGAGAGCAGTAAAACAGTATATTACTTGTTTATGTGTTGAATTACTATGTATTTACTAGTGCTAGTGGAAGCATCTTCATCCAATGAGAATAAAAAAAATAAAAATAATAATAATACATTTAAATGTAAAGAGACACATTATACATAAACACATATACAGGCTCTACCCAAAATTGATTCACACTCCATTTCACAATGGTTAGATAACTGGGACAAATTGTATTGATTTTCTCTGTTGGATGAGACCCATTCCATCTGGCCTCAGGGTAGAAGAGCCAAATAAAACTGGATTAAAATATTATACAAATATACAGTACATTGGCTATGATTGTGTTCTTAAACTGCCTAATGGTCATTCAACCATTGAGGACCTACAGTAGTTAAGGTTTCTGCTCAAAGGGTTGACTGAACAACTCACACATATTCATAATTAAATTAGAATCTTAATGAAATAGAGCATGTTTGAATTGGTCACTGAAAGGTGTAAAAACAGAAACATAACAAGAGGAAGCATTTTAGAAACCAGTTTTTCCTGTTGGCAGGTGATCCATTATCAATGTAAAAACCATGGTGATAAACAGACCCCACATGAAATATTGTTCTGTATATTGGCCACAGACTGCTGTGTTGCCAAATGACTACATCAACAACAAGCTATCCAGGACTATGTTTAGACTCTGTTCAAATGCCATATTCCATAATGCCAATATACCCTGTGTGTTGCCATCATTGCTGCTGCTCTGATTCACAGCAGTTTGCTTTTTAAAGAGCACATTTGCAGCTATCACTTTGAAAGATGCAGATAAACATAGTTTGTGATTATCTCTGTTATGAGATTTAAATGTCAGTTTGGATTTTGCATATACAACATTTCATATTTTACATGGCTGATTGGGTGAAATAAAATATATGTTTGTATACATATCTATATACATTATGTACACAGATACTTATATTTATACAGTAGTATCTATATTGTTACATGGGAATAAGATACTGAAATGTAATAATTCTTCTGTCTCACCTCCCAGTCCATTCAGTTATTTAAAACATGAAAGTTATCATAAGACAAACAAAACTAAACCCCTTTACTGAGGCTTTGTACTGTGGGGGGAGTTATATTTGCCGTCAGGCAAGAGACAGCTATGAAAGTATAACCAGTGATAACTGATGGCCAGACATTGTACCATAAATGGTGCTGCTGAATCATTGAAGCAACAAATCTTTCTATCTTACATTGTGCAGTCTTCATTACACTGGCTGAAGATTCAAGGTGCATGTATGGGCAGTTTGAAGAAATACATATTTATATCACAACAGTACAGTTTAAGATTGATAGTTTCTGATATAATGTATCATAAACAGTATTAAATTAAAGCGAAAATGTGATTTTCATTATCATTGCGGGACTGAATAATGCAATGGATAAGGATTATGTCCAGTTTACTGGGTGTATACATACAGTACGTTAAAACAGATACTGATTTTGTTCACTGCAATTAGAGCAAAGTATCTCATCTACCTGCTTATGATTGAATTTACAACTGAAGGTTTGGCAACTATTATGGAGCAGACCAAATTATTTAGCTTGCTATATCAGAATTGTACCAGGTTAGTTTGTGGGCACATAATCCAGTGAGGTTCTTTAGAGGGCACTGGGTCAAACTGAACACCCCAGGTACTCACTGCCAACAGGGGTCTTATTTACCCTTTTCCTTGCTCTGGCATCATGCTGGTCTCTGTCATTTAGCAAAATGCTAGCTGTCCGCAGTTTCACTTGTTTGAATGATTCAGTCCTGGCTATATGTAGCGATGAACCTGATTGTGATGTACTGTATGGTAAGATACTGTGGTGCTGCGCTGGACATGCACTGCTAAACGTGATGTGTATTGCTATATGTAGTTTATTAAGTCATTCATTAAGGGCCAGTGCAAACATGTAAAGGGAACTAACATTTAGACAGTTGGGTGTTATTGTGTTCATCCATGCACATCTTGTACACAGGCTATTTATCGATTCAATTACATGTTTTCTTTCATGTCCTGGGGATGTGAAACAAGGTAGCACTGGAAAATGGAAAATGATGACATAACCTATGAGGACCTGAAGTGGCACTTAAAAACACATAGCAGCATTATAGGAAAACGTCATACAGCTATTTCCATCTAGCCTTTACAGTCATGCTTTCCATTTCTGAGAGCACTCAATGTAATCACTGCAAAGGGGGCTGATTATGTCTTAGAACCAGTATATCCTCTTCACTACACAGATACTGAATGTATGACAGAGAACACATCTTGTCTAATGAACCACATCGTTACTGACGATGCAATGACCATTTGGCTACGTGCTGACAATCTTTCATTATAGTTTATACTGTATATACTGTAATATAATGTATATTGTTTGTTTCTCAACTGATTCGTTTGAGAAAAGGACATTCTCAGGCACGATTGTACTACTAAATGTGCGGTTTGGTCCAGCAAAGCATGCTAGAATAAATAAGCAGAGAATGGTAAGATAATGGATTCTAATCAAAATCCTTCACTCATATTTAAACAAGTTAATTCAATCATATACACATTCAGTTTGAGCTTTGGAAGGAGGAACCTTTAGGGCTTTGCAGGCATTTAGTACTGTGCATTCTTACCAGCCTTTCTTCAGGATATTAATTAAACTCCTTGTCTCAATAGGATATTATTAAAGTCTGAAATACCCTAGGGTATGACATATGATATAAAATAAATATCTAGGTTTTTAGGTTTTGGTAAGCCCCTCAAGGGGGAAACGGTATTTGAGATCTGAGTCTCAGGCAGTTTCTAACACAGTAGTCTTGCTCAATTAAAGGATATACTTTGACATATATGGCCATACAAGATTTGGAACCACAAACCTCAGTAAATGCTTCAACATCAGCTTTAAGCATTCAGTTCTTTAACTCATAACCCAAACATAATAATCATCTTTGATTTGCCACTGTCAAATCAAATGTGGTGGCTTGTTGCAATGTCTAAGGAACTGATATAAAAGACAGGAGTATATATTTAGAAACAGGACAACTTCTCCAAGGTTCCATCCCACACACTGCAAGGATAAGCAATATTTCCATGCTCTCCAATCCTACAGGGATTACCCTCTTGGCACCTGCTCCCCACATCCCTTAGTTATACAAACTTGGTGTATTATAATGTGAAATATTGGACACAATACAATACCTACTTGGTACAGGTGTCTAAAATTGTACTTTGTTGTCGAATTGAAAGACATCATGGCAGGGTATCATCTGCTATACGGCAAACAATCAAACGCTGGAAATGTGTTGATTTCATACTGATTAGACTAGATGTATCAACCTAGATGTATGCTTAAAGGAATAGTTCTGGCGAAAGATTGTAATTTGAATTCAGTCAGAACAAAACCCTCTCTCCCTCACACAATGGAAATGCATTACCAAGGCTAGGGTGTTGTGTGGTGCAGCCTGCAAAATGTGTTTGTGCTCCTATTTACAGAGCCAGGGCTGTGTAGAAACACCAGGTTATTTTTTCAGCGCATTCACAGAACGGGCAGCTAGCGTACCATGAGGAGATATTCGCTGAATTTGACAAAAAGTTTATTAGCTTACAAACGCTGACTATACCTTTTGACTATATCGTTTGAAAGCATAGGTAACCTACTTCCCATGCAACGTTAGCATAAAAGCAGTTAGGCCCCAACTTCAGACATCACCAACACTCTGCCAAGGAGTTGCACAGAGCCAACAGGGAATGGATCTTTTTCGCTGTTAGAAAATAATGAGACAAAGAACAAAAGGATAATTTTAAACACAGGCAGTGCATGAAAGGACTCATTGGTTTCAATAAATATGCTGTATGTGCTATTGATATATTACAATTACAATTTCAAGTCCAATAATAGTGTTGCTGCTGTGCTGTTGTCAAATTTCTGGACTAATCACACCAAATCTGCACCAAATAAAAATGTAGCATTTAAAAAACAGACAGTATTTGAAATGTGGAATGTAAATACTTTATTGAATATATGTTATTATTTTTCATCTAGTTAGCTGTGACAACTAGGATGATTATAGCTTGATGTATTGATATGATTGAGCAGGTGTCACTTAACAGGACCTAAAGAAGCTTTAGGAGCAGACGACTGAATAAAACTGACATGCATACAGTGCATTTCATCAGCACTGTCGGGATAGCCTCATGCTGTGAGCTTCAATGTTCCTGCATCACCAAAGCCTTGTACTTTAAGGTCGCCAGGCACCCAACTGGAGACACAGCAAGCGCACTCGGCAATAACCAGTTTACATGTACCCACCCTTGTAAACCTATTCTATGTGTAAAATCACTACGTTTACCATTAAGGTAAAATTGAGGTTTTTACAGTAGTGTCAGTTTGGTGGGACACATTTTGAGATCTGTTATTTAGATATAGAAATTCTTTATGAAAAAAGCCATGGTGTAAACCAAACCAAATTTGGCCCCAGGTGTGAAATTATTTCTGAATTGTGGGTGACCTTCCTGCATTACACCAACATGTATTATATAGTATCATGAACAATGTAGCAAATTATCATTTAATTAATAAAATCTCATCCTTCATTAATAAATATTAGACCCGTATGTATCTCCCCAGAATTGAGAATTACTCTCAATTGTGGGTGGCAAATGACAATTCTGTCACACATATCATTGCAGCTCACCGGTAAAATACTGAAGATGAATAAGGAGGCAGGAATCAACAAATTTGGGTCTGTTTTTATAAACTGCTGGCAGACGGTTAACTCAATACTCTGCTGGTAATGGAAAGGATTAAAAGGCCCAAAAGCTTTTGTTAAAACAAAACTCCCATGTTTTAATGGGAGTAAAATAACGTCAAACAAGCTGTCGGATGATATCAGAAGGGAAAAGGGGGGATCTCATATAAAGTTTTGCAATAGAAGCTCCCACGCTGCAATAAGACCTGAATAACTATCACATATCTGATAAGACATTAACTGTGGAGAAATCGGCCCTGTGATGTTGACGGAACAAAAGGCCATGCTTAGGGCAATGAAGACTTAATAATAACCCGCCTCAAACTGCAGTTTGTATGTGTGATCTTATAAAACCTACTTAAGGCTGCTTTCATAGGTGTTTGCTTTGTCGCAAAACATTGTACAGACTAGTATCAAGGGATACGTAAATGATAAAGGGCAATGGTTTCTATTTCAAAAGACATTAGGTGGGGTTTGACTGTACTTTGAGTAATAATGGGTCAAAAAGGTTATTTTGACTCAGTTGTAATCTATCTGGCCCTCATTTACCACATATATTGTAGTGAAGGTACTGTACCTTAGTTGATGGGTTGGTTTAAAAGGTAGCCTCACAAGGCCTTTGACGTTGCATTAGCAGACTGTTTCCACAGCAAACACACATTTAAGTCAGAGGATAAAGGTTTAAATTATACATGTCTGCCAGGATAATACAGTACCCTATGAAATAAGTATTGCGGCCTTTGATGTTAAGTCCTTCCAAAATACAGAGAACGGATGCAACAACTGATCATAAGTTATTGCAGATCACAACGTTTCATGGTGTACAGAGTACATGCTGTACTTTTAACATCAGCACAGTTTTCTGCATTCTTTGCATCTTTTGAGGTAATTGTTCAGCACATGCTGCGAATTCCAGTTTTATATTCACTAGAGATGTAGACTACAGTACAGGTAATATAGTGTACCGTAGCTACATAAATACAGGCCTAGACAGCAGAATGTCATATATTCCAGTCATCATCTTTTGTATTGTATTAAGATGCAAAAACCTTCACTGCTACTGGTTGGTTTACACAAGGCTCAGAGGGATCATGTGTGTTGTATATCTGTTGTATATCCTCCTGTCAAGACAAAGAACCACCTCTGCATTAACAAAGACACTGGTTGCCTTCAAAGGGAGGCAGTTGGGGATAACCTTTCCAAGCACAGGATATGCTGACCTACATTTACAGGGTGTTAATGGAACTTTATGGGTCTGACCTGTTCTATGGAGACACATTAAAATGTCCTCTACGAATGTAAAACAACAGATCTGTGCGCCCTAACAACAATCACAGCACACAACAAACCACATAATAAAACCAAAAACATGAATGTATTTGATAGTCGTGAGCCCACATTCGTACACCTCCAGAAGACATCAGCAGTGTATATAGATAGCAGGGATGATAAATCGACAAATGTAAAAGCTGAGCAGCTCATATTACCCTAAAAGAAACAGCTAATATATTCCAGACATGCGCCATCCCCTTAGGGTCAAAGGCTAAAACATTACACAGTGAGAGAATAGAGCCAAGATGAACAATGCCACTCCACAGATTGAGCCTCATTGTGGAAGGAAAGACATTTCACAAGGCTGTGGGAGGGATGCCTATATTTAATTCTGAGAGATGTCCTCAAGGCATGATATTCTTTTCACATCACAATGCAACCAGGATTGTATGGAAGATCTTATTAGTTTATTATAGTGTGTACTGTAAGGCATGTTACTACCCACTGTTGAATATGGTATTATTTAATATACATATTGTATAACTTCACATTTTACTATAGGATTTTTGCAAATACGTTTTTATGTTTTGCAGGTGGAGAAGAGTCTTCCAAATTAACAAACTGTAGTTACACAAACCTGTAGCACCACCCTGTGGAGAAGCCTCAGTGATGCAGTGCGACCAAGCAAGGCTTTACACCACGTGGGTTCACGCAACCTCCTTGACTTGAACTGCGTAATGTTTGACACAAGAAGTGAATTATCTCTGGACACTGAAATAGCTAAAACATCAGCGTTGGTGTGGAGCCAGAAAAAAGGAAAACCGATTGACTTGGACACTATTGGACACTTCTATCTGGCTGGGGCCAAGTGACCAGCCATTATTTAGCTTTTAAATAGAAGCTAATATGTCTCACTGCGCCGTTCCACATATAGGGCCATTGAATATTTAAAATGTCTTCATCAGCGTCCCACCGGCCCTTGGTGTCAGCGCTCGCTACAGGAGAAAGACAAATAATCTATGAGTTTGTCATGGTCACGCTCTTCAAACCACTATCTCTCAGAGCAGATACAACCGAGGATGATATGCTGTAATATTCAATAAAGCTTTCTTGCTGTGATCATAACCAATGCCACACATTCTTATGTCTCATACATAATTAAAATAACGTCTAAATAGCAGTTTTCATTTCAAAGTGTAAAGGAAACTTGGTACACAAGTCAACAGAAAGAGGACTTACTGTACTGTATGCAAACACACTTCAAAACAATATAGGCCTATGCGTATACAAAAAGTCTTTATTGTAAAATGCAAGAGAATATTTAGCTTACAACCCTTAAAAGGACTTAAAAGCACAATAATGGAAGTTTTGCTGGCACATTATTTTAACAGGATGAATGTTCATAATTTTACATTTGAGGTATCTGGATTTGCAACACCCAATTGTGTCAAAAAACAATGGGCTGTAACAGTGATAACCACCGCTGCATGTATGGAAAACCAAATGGACCATGTAGTGCAAAACCCTTAGGGAATATAGAGGCATGATTAACTGTGCTGTCACATTACAGGTATTGGCTTTATGTAATGCATGATATATTTGGCATGCAACAGTGTTAGATAGCATCTTATAATGCAGATCATAAATTATATTAATAAAATACAACTGCATGTTAAAACATTCAACATAAAAGAAAAATACAACACAGTACAATGTCATTCATGATCAGTGTAAATAGATAGACTGCAGTGTGTGAAGATAAAACCTTACATTATTTAAAGAAAAGATTGCTCACTCTTTCGACATTGATAATTAAAGTTTAGCAGATCGTAATCTTATTTGTATCAGCCCTTGAATAAAGTGTATCTGAATGTTTGTATATGTTAACGCATTTATAAAATAATTTATAAGCTTTTGTAAATTTCATTTAGAGAAGAAAAAAAAATATTCCAGTAACTGAAATCATCAATAGATTGAGACACTTTTCTGGTAATTGGTAAAAAAAAAAAAAAAAAAAAAATAGACATTGCTCCACACAGTTTGTTTTAGTACGGACGTTAATTTTGAATAGCAAACTCCCAGGAGCTCATCTGCCAGCTAGTGAAGGTTGGATGATAGCACAATGTGTCCCTGACAATAGCTTTGTTATAGCAACTACTCACTGCTAAACGCTGATTTCAGGCATTTGGCGTCATTTATATTGCACAGTATACATTTATAAACTAGTGGTGTTGTTAGCACTAATCACAATATTACCCTGATCCAAAACACATTCTTTGGCAACACTGATGCTTTTACGTTGTACACAAACAAAGTACAGGTTTACATATGCCAAGGATAATATTCAGCCTTAAAAATGTCATAATATGTGAATACTTGTGTCAAAGTTGAGAAAGCAGATAATTTAGCTCATTTTAAATGCAGGTAAAAGTAGCTAAAATATAGACATTAGTTTAAAAAAAAAAGCAGAACACATAAGGACATGCTTTATAAAAAGTACATTTAAACCAATCTCCCATGAATTTCACTCTTAGTTTAGATTAGACAGAAAACTCTGCAGCATTAAAAAACACAACCAATAGAGATGCTAGTTGGACTAGCCTGCCCACATCCAGTTCTCCCTTCCTGGCATGTGGTCTAGGGCCTGGTGCGTCTAAGGGAGCGTCAAGCCTGTCACAGAAGCACACAGCTGAAGCCGGCTGGCTCTGGGCTGCTGGGGAGAGAAACACTGCAAATAAATCCCTTATAAAAAATAAAAATATAAAACAATGTGTGCATGCATACATACACACACACACATTTGTCATTACTGTTGGATGTTTTATATTTGATTTAACAGTCAAAAGTCCATTAAGACCAACATATTGTAGGGTTCGACACTAGTAATGCCAATATTTACAGCGATGAATTGAACACCAACAGAAAATGACAGTTATACATTTTCATTACATTGTTCAAAACGAATAAAGTATAGCTTTGCATGTGAAATTTTGTTTGTAATACACAATACTACCATTAATGTATACATGTATAATATCATATTGATAAAGTGGAAAAAGAAGCACACATTGAAGCCCTTGCCATAGCCTGTACGTTTAGATAATTACTGAACTAGAGCATCCATCAGTGGGAGCCTTTGTGGGTTAGACGATCCCACTGCGTCGTTCTGAAATATATCGCAGCTATTCTAATACTCGGCTTTCGTCTCTCTCCCACCTCCCCCCTGGGAGCCATGAGGAATTAGTTGTCTGCGTGTTTAACAGCGTGGAGCCGGCCCGTACCTCTGCGGGGCGCCATCCGAGAGCTTCATCCTCTTGGACCCAGCCGGGCAGGCGCTGGTGCTGGACGGGGGCGCGGCACACTCGGTGGCCTCACCTCTCGCCTGTGGAACAGGAAGCGATGCAGGACTTTGACTATGGACACTTGGCCGTCTTTCACTCTGTGAAACGTGCCCAAACTGTAGCCCAAATGTGCCAGAACCAATGTGCGTCAGCTTGGATGGTGCGTGGAGTAGCAATTACCGTTTTCTGCGCCGTTTTAGCCCTCCTGTTGTCCTCCAGGTCAAACTGACCCAACGCACAAGCTCTTTTGTGGCAGTTAGAAGACGCCAATTCTAATTATACAGCTTACACAGACAGAAGATGTGCACTGAGGTAAACTACTTGCAACAAGGTGTGCCTTAACTCATAACCATTGGCTTTGACACAAAAGCACAGGTGCACAAACTTGTTTAGGGAGACTGGCTTATATTTGACCCCTTTGTGGTCAAAATGAAGAACTACAGCTTTAACAGTATGCGGTTGTAGCTCACCATGTTCCTCTTCCTGCCAGGTGTAATGCAGGCATCTGGTTGGCTCTGGTGGCCGTCCTGGACTGAGCGGAGCGGTCTCCTGCACAGATCATCTCCTTTTTGCACCACCGTGTTCTTAGAATGGATTTTGCTGCACCAGGAGTACAGAGACGTCACAGGTAGGTTAGATGGGGTAGGAAAAGGGACAAGAATTGGCCAATTGCCATGCAAAGTGTTATTTGCCTGTTGTACCAATGTCTTTCTATGGAATATATTACACATACAACAGCTCGGTTGACTCTCCCAGCATGAGGTGAATTAATGACCTTTGTGCCCAACTTATACTGCAAATCACACAATGAAATTCAAGAACGCAAAACTTTTCATCATTTGTCAGGTAGTTACTGACTACTACTAGTAATAGAACGGTATTGTCCATGTGTTTCATTGCTGTCCGAAAATAGTGGCGTCCCTTTTCCCAGTGATATTAAAGCCATGGCTAAAAGACGTTGACAAAAAGCTGAGAGGTAGTGTACTGTATATGCTAGACAATAAGGCTAGCGATTAGATTTCTAATCTAAAAACAATAACTTCATCTCATATTACTTTACGAAAGAGAAAGGGGTGCGTGGCTTGAATTTCCAATGATCATCGCAAAATCCAATAGCTCCAGAGACAAGAGTCCAAGCATTCCTAATGTATATTCTACTTTTAATCGATAACTCAGTTCAGACACACACAAGCTCCTCCGATGGCTCCTCTTGGCTCATAGATGAGGCCGAGCACAGTCTCTCCGGTGACGACCCCAGCCTCCCCCAGCCAGCCCTTCCTCTGGGTCTTCAGCAGGGCTAATTACGCTCCCCAGAGTGGTGAGGGGCCAGGTCAGCCTGTAACCTCTATGCTGGATCCCCTGTGTGGTCTAAGGGCTGTGTGACAAGGGCTCCCTTCTCCCTCTCGCTGACAGGGTGATAAACTAATTAGCCTGGCCAGGCAGTGTGGGGGCCGGGGCCGGGGACACTGTTGCCCCCCTCTCCCCCATCTCCTGATGCTTATGGAAGCTGACCTCAGACCCTCCTTCAGGGAAGAGGAGGGCCATGAAGGGAGGGACCTTGATTACTGACAGAGCCAGGCCTCGCTGGAGATAGAGCTGGGCTAATCAATGCTCAGACTGGCTGCCTGCAATGGAGGCATGGCAGAAAGCCCTACTGTGCAGTAAAGGCACCGAGTGTGTTGTGTTATACAGTATATAAACCACCATTGTAATGTCTGGTAAATTATCTACAAATTATTTAGGCAGAGACTAAGTAAGAGTGTATTCTAGTGGTAATACACTAGAGGTCGCCCTTTACTTTGATTAAAGTAAAGTGCAGCGGTTAATGGCATGGTCAATAAAACTCTACAATCTTGGTCCTGGAATATTTTACGGAATCCATCGTTTCAAGCGTCTTTCCACTGTTAGGTTTACATTGTTGTAGTTTGCCATTTACACTTTGGTTATTTATTTTCCACTATTACATTGTTGCGCTCCTATTCTCATATTCCGTGATCTTGTGGACTCGTTAAAAGCATTGACAGAACACTTACCAATAATAAGTACCAATGAATTACAAGACCAAGTAATGAATTGCCACACACTAATGCGTCTGGTGCATCTGACAAATACAGGGATTGGATTTGTACATAATGCGAATAATGAGTATAAATAGTGTGTGTGCGCATGTGTGTACCTAATGGCTGAGTTGAGGCTTTGGTACCAGTTGTTGAGGTCTTCTTGGTCACTAGACATAAGCAGAAGCTTGGCCTTGGGGAAGGTCAACTGCCAAAACAAACAGAGGAGAGTGTCATCCAATGGCATCTGAGAGCAGAATTCAGCAGTAACATACTGGATTGTCTCGAGATCTCATTTTACTAAGTGTGAAACACAGGTTGTACTTTTTCATTATTTGTTGCAAACATTATAATCTACATTTACTTCAACGTTCATAATATTAGTCATATTTGAGCAAGATATATTTTAATATCCAATACTCTATAGCAATATTTCTGCTATGAACGGACTATCCTATGGATAGTCAGTTTTAATGTAGATTGTCTACACTAGAGTGCTCATTAGCCAGGACACAACAGGGTTAATGTGAGACAACATGCAGACACTAGAGGGCAGGACTCATTCACTTTAATAATTTTCCACCTTACAGACCAGCCAAACTTTCTAACACTTAATTGGTGTTTGTCTACCAAACTCAAATTGAAAACAGGACACTTTATAAGGCTGTAGAATTTGTAGTGGCTTGTATACGAGACTAAATGCAGGCTGAATCAACTGAGGTGAGAAAACGTCTACAGACAAAAAACTGAATAATGTTACATATGGAAAGCATGACTGAAATAGCTTTTACAATTCATTTTATGCGTTCCTGCCCCTCTCGAGTCTACACTGTGGCAGGGCTGATATGAAATGCCTCCTCCTCTGAGTCAACAGTAATTACCAACTCTCTCGTCCACATTAAAAGTCTTTACCCTCAGAGTGTGCTTGTCAAACAAACCAATGGGAGCCGTCCAAAGCCCAAACAAAAGAGGCTTTTAGAACAGAATAATTACAAGCGGAAAGCTATTACAGAGGATCAAAAGTAGGCCTCCGCTATATTAAATGACCTTTCGCATTTACCTGAGGAAGCCAGGCCCCAATACCGGAAAACTTCCATTGCTGAGATATCAATAATTTCATCGTCCGTCTGGACAGAACATTACGCAAGTAAAACGCTTGTGTACCTCTACCTAAAAATAATGTCTTTGGGGGATGGTTCTTAAGAAGAAAGGAGGGGGGAGTGGCTCTCATTATACATTAAATGGATTGAGATTTCAAATGCAGTATCATCAAAAGAATTATCTAATTACAGAGTTCAGTGAGCGGGGCAGAATGGAAGCGGCTCGTGATGTTAGGCCCTCGCCACTTGGGGGCCGGTGGGTTGATTTATGCACAAATAGATTCCACTTCCACTGCGCTGCAGTAATTAGGGATTTGTCAGGAAATCTGACCCTCTTAGGTAGAAATTACTTTGTATAATAAGATCGGCAGAGCACGAAAGCCTCCTCGGCGCACATAATTTAGCTTGATTATTTATACATCAAAGGGAATCTGTCAGGGATGTGGAAAAATATTCAAGATGTGAGGGGATATTAAGGGGTAGGAGACGGCTGACAGAGGAGGTGGAGGCGGAGAGAGAATGTGAGGGTAAAAGAGAAAGAATGAAGAGAGGAGGGCCTCCTCAAAAGTAAGATTGTTTCTCTTCCAAATGTGGCGGGAAAAAAACTGGATACGTTGTTTTTTTTTTCCCTCTCTTTTTCTTCCTGACAAACTTTGCATATAGATTGCCATGGCATTTACAGCTGTCAAATTTAATTTGGCTTTAATTCTTCATTGGCCCGGATGAGGAGGGCCCTGGAGTGCTGACAGCCCTTTTCCTTGAGCTCAGGTAAGGGGCCCAGGATCAATAATGTGTCCTTATGAGAAATTACACGTAATGCTATTGAGTATGCATTTGGGCCTCGGCGGGATAAGGGGCTAATGAAATGCCATTTCTGCCATTAGATAACGCGGAGCCGGCTGGCGCAGAGAGGCGACAGCCTTGAGGAAGATGTATTTACTGCAGGGACGGAAGGGATGGATCTGTGGCCTAATCTGATCCGGCGTGTCTCTCTCTCTCTCTCTCTCATATACATGAGCGGCCACACCTTTTCCCTGTCTACGGCCCTGTGATTAGACAGTGGCGAGATCTGTGCAACAGCAGATTGTTTGAACTAGGAAATAGGCCCCGCGGTCGGTCAAACAGCAGGCTGCTACAACGCTATACAAAATAGATGGGAATTAACACAATCATTTGAGCCTGGGTAAATAAAGCAGCGAAACCACAAAGGACGGACAGCGACAAACAACAGCACGACCAAGTGGGCTCTTTGACGCGTCACGGGGAGTGCAGCGTCGGGCCAGATGAATATTGATAGGCCGCTAAAACACGCGCCGCATAAACGGTTTGGTTAGTCGCCCGCTGACGCGCGACAAGCTCCTCTGAATGTTTCATGACAGCGCCTACATCATTTAGACACAATTTGTCATCCAGCAGCTGTACGGAGACCTGGCAGATGGATCAGAGAAGAGAGACACATTAAAAGTTCAAGTTGCTTTTCTACATTTTTTTTTTTTTTTTTTGGCAACTTCAGCAAGGTTTTTAGGTAATTAGTGGGAGGAGGAGGAGAGAGGAGGTCTTCTGTCAGCCAGAGGGGGAGGGAGGAAATAAAAAATGATGTTTTCATTCCACGTGAGCCCAGAGGGGGCGTTGCCGTCATGTAAGGGATGCATTTAGGAAGAGCGCGGTTTGTCAGAGCACACCACAGCACAACCATCAAGGAGATAAATGAGACAAATCAAACCGGCATATGTCATGAAACAGGAGGGGGAAACATGTGTCTTCCAAGGATTCACTCATGTGTATATTCAAAAATGGGAACATATGTCCACACACCTGGTGCACACCTAATACTTTATGGGATTAAGAAAATAATGACACCGAAATGCATTTAGAAATACACATTCTGCACTAATCGCCTCCCATGCCTGCATATAAATATTATTTTATACAAGGTTGAGTGAGGAAAATTCAAAGCAACGTAGAAATCATGTTCTTCTGTACTGTACAGTCTAGTGTAAACTACACACACACACACACACATCTTTAATCATGACACACTTGAAGAGCTTTGACAAAATTTAGATATTGTTATGCAACTACATACCAGAAAGTACAGTAAATATTGATTTGTCAGATATCTGTCATTTTACAGACTGCATGCACTATCTACCTGCCTAATATCTTCCTACCTAAGTAAGTGGACATATGGCGCTTTTTTCTTTTCATTTTATTTAATACAACACCATACATGGATCCACCCCCTCCTCCTATAATAGCTACCCATTCACTTCCAGCCTCGTGCCGCTACTCACACTGAGAAGGCCCCCGCGGCTCTTGGTGTGGCCAAACACCTTGTCCACGGTGCACTCCTTCAGGGGGTAGGTGTGCTGGCCCTGCAGCTTGTCCCCACTGGTGGGGTGTAGCGGACTGCAGCGCGTGGCCTGCAGTAGCACGTCGGAGAACAGGAAGAACATCCTGGGCTTGGCCTCCGTGCCTTTGGAGGGCACAGTCCTCAGCCAGCCCTCCCGGATATACCAGCGTCCTGCGAGGCGAGGGAGAGGAGGTCACTGTACTGAAGATTGGCTCATGTCGATCACATTTTTTACGGGCCTCCAACTGCTCAATTTCAAAATGATCATTATAGGACATTTACTAAAGACATCCTCCCCAAAGGAATGCTGCAATATAGACTGTCTGATAAAGTGTGATCACCAGTAACCATCATAACACAGTGGACCACAGCCATCGACTGTGACATATAAATCTGTATGCAGAAATTGGAGAAACCAACGTCGATGTGAGGGAGAATATGCTGAGAGACACAGTGGGTAGCAGAAGTCTCATCTCTTCCATGGTTGATTGGCAGCAGTATGATGATGGCTAATAAGCAAGAGGCTGACATTTGGATAGATAAGATGAAAATTCAGCCTGGGCCCAGGTTCACTTTTTCTTTTTTTTCGTTTTTTTTTAATTGCCCCAGCCAATAGCCGGTGATTACAGCCAGCCGGAGCAGCCATCGCAGTGCCTCTGGGGCTTGTGGGAGGACATTTTCAGATACAGACAAGCCCAATGTGATTAAGTGAAGGGACCTGGCGAGGGTCAAATTGCTTTTAAAATGCCATGGGTCTCATATTGGGTAGAAGGAAGTGTGTGTGTGTGTGTGTGTGTGTGTGGGGGGGGGGGGGGTCAGGGGAGTCAAGCAACACATCCAGAGTGTCTCAGGTGTTATGTGAAGATTAGTATAATGGTTGTGAACATTTCACTACCAATTACATGTTAATGTTTACATCGTGCTCTACATTACAGCGTTCCCTTAATGTTTACATCGTGCTCTACATTACAGCGTTCCCTTAATGTTTGCATCGTGTTCTACATTACAGTGTTCCACTAGAACACTAGAGCAAATGGTCTGGGGGGGGGGTTGTTCCCCCTCAGATTTTCGAAGCTAAGAAAGCTTAGCTTTTGCTGAAACAACACTTGACAGATCTCTGGCCTTTATCTTGGTGTCTACAGAGAGGCTCCTGTACCAAGAGGAGAAAACAGCAGACGGGACGTTCTCTGGCAGGTAGGAGGGCGACAGTCAGATACAAACTTGTTCGCTTAAAATACTAAATAATAATAATAATAATAATAATAATAATAATAATAATAATAATAATAATTGGTGGGCAGGGCACCAATTTGGTCGGACCCCCTGATTGTACCTAATGTCAAGAGAATATCCGGGCAGTGAGTTCAAAGAGCGGGAACTTCCAAGTGCCACTCCATGTTTGCGCCTTTCAGCTTCCTCCTGTCAAAGAGCACCTTTGCTCTGCCACAAAGGCATGTGACAGGGCTGGCGGCGGGAAAGGTGAGTGTAGCGCGGTTGATAAAGGTTGATGTACAAAGGCCTTTGGTCCTCCTGATGTGTTCAAGGCCAGAGGAATAAAAGAGGCCAGGATGGGGGGCCGATATGCGTCCAGCTACACCAGTGTTGAAGTTGATGACTTTAACGTCCGTTTAAGGGTGTTTCAGGTCCGGCTAATAATAATATGATAACACTGCAATGTTATCAGGGCCAACAGAATTCACGATAGCAGTATTTTTATATCTATGAAAAATATGCAATAATATAAATTCCATTAGTCATATTGAACATTAGGGCCCTATTTTAACTACCTACGCGCATGATCTAAAGCTGTATTTAGGGTGTGTTCAAATCCACTTTGCTAGTTTAGAGGCGGATAAAACCGCCAGGCGCATGGTTCAAAAAGTTGTACTTACTCTTCATTATTCATGGTTATGTTTTTGGCATAAAGTGTGTCAACTCACATTCCCTTTAGAAATCCAGGCGCGCTTGCACCTTGGTGGATTGCTAAAATACAGGCGGGTTTTGACAGTGTGCAAGCAGACCATCTAAGGCAACAGCGAGAATCCACCACGATCCATAAAACATGTTGATTAATGTAATATTTCACATTGTAATGCAGAGTGTATGTGCGTTGTGCACCCTTCATACGCACTGGTATCTTGATAACGCACTGTGACATTGGCTGTAGACCAGGTTATTTGTTGGTCATTCGAAAAAATATTTTCTAATTATTTCAACTATATTACTATTGTGTATATTTTAAATGTGTTATTACATTTGTTGTGGCAGTAACTATTTTCTTTTAGTATTAACATCAGTCAAAGAGTTTGAAAATCACATTGTTGCAAGAGCTGTCTGAGGTCCAGAAGAAGGTGTGGCAGAAGTTGTGATTTCTGCAAGCACCGGAAGTTAGCCCTAAGAGAGTGCATCCGGTAGTATGGAATGAGAGAAAGTAAAGTGGGAAAAAACACTAATGAGGTTGTGTAGGAGGGACATGAGGAAAGAGACGTTTGATCAATGTCACTCTCAATCTCAATCTATACCCCTTTTCTCTCCTCCCCTAGCTGCTTTTAGGGGAGGAGACAAGCAGTCAGACAGCTCAGCTGTGGTCCACTGTGCTGCAGTAGCCATCTACCTAGGGAAACAGCCAACCGTATCGATGTCCCATCGATTCAGGCTTCACGTCTTTGAATGCTCTCCCTTATCTCCTACAGAGCTACTTAATATGGCAGAGGGCCTTTGGCATTTCTCATTTGTATATATATTTTTTTTAAAGCAGGGTTTTACCTTTTACCCACATTAAAAGTGGTAGCGGAGGGTCTGCATTGGACGGGAGGGGGGTGGGCTGCTCTGAATCATCTGGGATCAGAGCTTTATTGGGCGAAAGGGAGCCTGGTGGAGTTACGAGGGGCCTGAGAACTCGGATGAGAGGAGGCTTTTGAAATTTCCCACATTCGCATTAGAGATGAGCCTTGCCCTCAGCCGGCATCTGCTGCTAGTTCCCAAGTACCTCAAATACACACGCGTACTGTACACAGACACACACTTAAAAAAGTTAAAATAAATAAAAACAAGCATGCACGTGCAAGGCGTGCAAACAAACACACTCAGAAGAGCGTGCGCACACACACACTTCAGACTTTCTTTTATCTGCGGACCCGCAAGATGAGCCCGGGCTCTAATTGGTCCTGGGGGAAATTGGCAGGCCGAGCCGCGCAACGAGGAGGCCCGTCTCTCTGTTGTTCTGCACATGGGCATCTCCCTGGAGACCAACAATGGGGATGGACAGGAGTGGCAGGGAGGGAGCAAAAAGGGCCACTCCTTTGCCAGTTGAGACTCGGTGAGGTGGAGGAGGAATACACAGAGAGTGAGAAGGAGGGCCACGTTAGAGCGGTGATTGCGTATACATACGCTGGGGGCACAGTGAGAGCAGCCTTTGGAAAAGTTCAATGGACTCCATTGATTAAAAGCAAGCCCAACGAGCGCTGTCTCCTTATTTAACCAATTTCCTTTCAGTTTAGCCTGCCTCCTCCTGCTTTCCTTCTCCTCCCAGCCATGTCCCAAAAGACAGACAGACAGAGGATGTGATGAGATTGAGGGAGAGAGGATGGGGAGGGGGGAGAGAGAGGGAGAGGATGGGGGGAGAGATGGAGAGAGAGAGGCGGGTCTTTAGAAGTGATGAAAGGAATAGCTGATCAGAGGCACCAACCTGGAGCCAGCACCTTGGTCTTTCGCCCTTTCAGCAGTTTCTGCACCCGACGCAGCTGCAGGTGGTTCTCATGGCTGCGGGCGTTGTCCTGGATACGCTGGGAGACCTCTGAGACCGCCCTTGCGGCGCCTGCAGCATTCAAAACCCACACAAACATACACACACACACACACACACAGAGAGAGAGACTTTCTGCACTGCCACAGTGCATGCTTCTATTGCAGCATGCTATTTTAAGAACTGCATGGAAGGGAAATGAGCAGGGGATGCATTGAAACCAAGGGTTTCTCCCCAGGGATCCACACATCTACCCCTGCCTGCTCCACCTGTGTCCATATGCCCAGTCTGTGGATGTGCATTTGTCCTTTATTGGTCGAGAAACAAATGGCCTTAAGCTGCATCACTCCTGGGTCCATTGCTTTCAACTCACAACAACAGGTGAAAATACAAAACACACACACAGACACACACACACAACTAATGATGCCATTGTTATGTAGGCTGTGTGAGCCTTATGCCCTATGTAGGGAACCTTGAGTTAAACTAACCCCGATCGGATGTGATTTGCAGCCTAAGTGGCTTGGGGTGGGGTGTGGGCTCCTCTGCATGGCCACATGAAAGGAGTGATACTAGTAAGGAAGAACCCTGCAACCCATAATGCAACACTCCTTAGTACGCAAATAAGTTTCTCGCCAATAAGCAATGATTCATCCAACAAACATACCTGTTTTGGCTAATTAACTGTTTTAAGTGTGTTTACGTTGCATAAAACTATCAAGACATTGTTTACATTTGGCTAATTTACTAAGGTTTTAACATTTTTGGTAAAGGTGTATAATTCTACAAGCTGCTCCATCTTAACATACAGGTGTGAAAACAAAATATAGGCCTTATTTAAAATGCCACACAGTTAGAAACTTTACACAAGTACAAACAGGCAAATCATTAATGCTAGACAGAACCATCCAATTACTGTGCGCCAGCGATAATAATTGCTGTAGACATTTAGACCTACATCATTAACACATCCAAAATAACAACAACAGATGGAGTCTAATTTCAAGCTCAATTTTTCTGCTTTTGTTGTGAGCATTGCAACTCTGTGTATGAACTTGATCCTCAAGGCGCTTCCTCTACGCTAAAATAATCACAGCCTAATTGGCTCACTTAACTCCACAACAATTACAATGTAAACCAAACAAAGCATGTGCATGTGTGTGTGAATATTTTCCATTGCCTTCTTTATAAAAACAACTCTTCCTAATTATGGTATTCTTGTTGGCCAAGGCATAAATAATGCATCTAGCCTATTAGACATTCTAAAGACATATTTTACTATTTCTTGCAGCACTTCTATCTATCCAGACTATTCAAAGCAGTATTATTTGACTGTGCTTTGCGCGTATTACTGCGTATTGCGCGTACTTACTATTAACTGTTATCGGAAACTTGCGTGGAGATGTTATTGCGCAAGTCCTGGTTGGTGACAAGCGTCGCTGAAGGAGTGCAATGAGTTCAGTGGCTTTGTAATGGCTCAGACTGATGAAAGCACTTTGAGCAGTGCGGTTATTATTAAACTAATGCCGTTCCACCCACAAATGTACTACCAGTAGATTGGGGGCTGGGGTGTGGAAGAATGCAGGGGGAAAATCAGACAAAGAAAATAAACTTAAACTAAGCCAAACAGAGCAACACAACAAGAGAAACGTGAAGGCACCACAAACAACAAAGTCTCTTGTGATTCTCCCTGTTAGCTCACTTAATCAGATACAATGTGATTTGTCTGGTGTTTCTTTTTAAATAATTCCCTTTACAATACAACAAGGCTGACTGCAGGAAGTACTTCTCCCCCTCCCCCCCCACCCCCACAACAACCCACCCCTCCGAAAAAAGCTGAGGAGTTTAAAAAAAGCATCTCTAATGAGGGGAGGAAGAGGCGATAGAGAAGCACATTTAGATATGTACCTTCATCTTAGAGTCAGGGGCTGCTTTAATTTGTAAGCAAAGCAGCACGCAACCAATGAGAATTTAATTGTTACACATAAATAATTCCTTGTGTACATTTGCACTTGAGTCAGTTTCGCTGTTTATTTGACGATTGAAATTAGTCATTATCGGGATTTCTTGTTGACGTTGAAGATTTTATTTATTAATTTAGCGCTGGCTTAATATCCTCTGATCCAGTCCCAATTAATTATGTCAAAAAAACACATCAAACTACAACTCAAATTTAGTTCCGTCGTGCTTTTATTTCTCCAGTAGCCAGGCGTTGCCACGACAATAACAAATAATGGATAAAACGAGCAATTTCCTTTGTTTCTCCAATGAAGACAATGAATATTTCACAACAACAGGCTGGCACAAAATATATCATTTGAAGATAACTTAGTTAAAGTGGCAGTGTGTCATTTATACCCACAAGGGTGATGAGCAAAAATGGGTCCTAGAAAAACAAGCATGCGTGTGCTTTTAAAAAGTTTAAAGATGAATAAATGATGCCTTCAGTGTTATTTTAATACTGACTACAGTGCATCTGTACATCTTTAATAAGTGTGTTGAAATCTTCATTTTCTTAATGTGTTAAGAAAAGCTCCACAATACTGAGTACAAAGTTGTTGTTTGTATTTAAGCTCAGGTTGAACAGCAGTCTTCACATTCATATCAATTACGGTTAGGCTCACGCTGCTGACAAACCCAAACAGCTCTAACAAACGGAAAAGGGAGGCGGTGAAAGTCAAACTGGAACATCAACCTTAGCTTCACACCTATGTAATTGGAAGTCTGCAGAAGCAGGCACATCGGTACACAATAAAGGTAGGTGAAACCATGAATATTTTACCTGCTAGGCAGCACAATGAATGTAGAGTTAGCCGGGCTGTGGACGAGACACTTACTTGAAAGCTGTTCAAATTCAGGGTTGTCTGGGCTTGTGTTCTCCGTCAGGTCCTGTAGGAGATGCTTATACCTGAAGGAAGAAATAAAGTAGTTTGTAAATGTGCACTGCTTACTATACTGTTTAATAAACAGTTGGCGAATTCCAGCTAATATATCAAAAGCATTCCATGTTTGACCTATTCCTTGTCAACATGTAGTCAACTATAACAAACTCTTCAGAACAAACTAAACACAAAAAGCAGCTGTTGTTTTTCTTGAATGCACTGTAGCGGCATTCCAAATGGAAAACGAAAGCACATCTTTAGTTTACTTTGGAGTTATCTCCAGACTGGTGCAGATGGCAAAAGCAGGTTGTGCATCAGAGGTTCTTCTGATGGACACATTCTTTGATAGATACAGCTGTAACGTGATACAGAACGGATATTTCTGGGTTATTCTGCTCTATTCCTCCTTAGATAAATTGCTTGTTAATATAAGACTATTACTGTCCAAAGATAACTTTAATACAGGATTTATTCTTTATATGTCCCTTGAGATTAATATTAATTATTTTCTTCAAAGAACATTTGGAAAACCTTGATTAGCAATAATTCAGAGCCACTGTTATTACTTGTGGACCGCAAGTAATAACAGTGGCTCTGAATTATT
>JAODUG010000016.1:877184-910241 GCA_027564795.1 Aphredoderus sayanus | reverse complement strand
TGGATTTTCTTTTTTTCCCCCCCCCCCCCCCCCCGACCCGTACATATCAATAAACACTACAGAGCGTATTGCGATCTTTGTATAGAAATGATTGTGATTCCATGAGACTGTCAGTACAGGAGACATACCTGCATGTCGCTGTTGGGCTTTGTGTGTGTGTGTGTGTGTGTGAGCATAACAAGCCTGCGAGTGATATTTCAACGCTTGGCGCTTTGCGTTGACGCGCCCCAGGTGAAGGCTCCGCCTCCCGCCACCCAGTTCACGCGACACTCATTAGGCCCGCCCTCCAGGGGCCTCGCGGGATCCTGCGTAGCCAGCTGCCCCCCCCCCCCCCTCCGCACGCACCAGGCCGTTGCACTGATACGTTTTGCGGCCTTATCTGTTTATTTATCTATTTTGTTAGCAAGGAAGTGCTGCAGCCTCACCATCGGCACAATCCTGCCCGCCTCCACTTTCCACCACCTCACAGCGGCTTAAAAAAAAAAAATCCCACTTTAACACATTAGACTTCCCATTTCACCCAGATAATTACACAATTATCCCGCTTCACTCAAAAAAATCCATCCAGGGGTAATTGGTGTGTACGGGGGGTGGGTTACCCAGAATCCACTGCGGCACGGGGTCTGGGGGAACGAATCCAGATAAGTCAAGCAGAAAGGAAGGGGAAAAAGCTGCACTTATTCGATTTTAATCTTTGCCACTTTGCAAGCATTTAAATAGCCTTCATCAGACTCCTGGCTTGCAGCCCTGCCAGTAACCTGTTATCAATGCTGAAAATGTACATTTTAAATGTCAGTGTGAGCTCAGGAATAAGGAGCGGTAACAGGTGCCCGAGCCCACGGTGAACTGTGGTAATGTTCACATTATTGGTTTCTCATAGAGCTGTTACATATTGCATTGTTGCGGCCCAGGACAGTCCATTCCGGCGGAGCTCAATTATTAGTACAGAAACACTGCGGAGGCACACAATGGCCACGTCCCAGGGACTAGAATGGGGCCTGTCCGGCAAACATCTGTAGCCTATGAAATAACCTTGATAAAAGTAATTGAATTTTTCTCAGATAAGATTAAGTTGTGGTAATTGTGAGCAGTAGGAGGCCTTGGGCCCATACAAAAGAAATACACTCCATGGCAGTTGGGGGAGGGATCACGTGCACATACACACACACCCTTCCCCCAAGAGGTATATACAGTGTGTATATATATATATATATATATATATTTATGTGTGTGTGTGTATGTATGTATGTATGTATGTATGTATGTATATATATATATATAGGGCGAGGGGGCCAAGGAGTGTGAAGGAATCAAGTCTGAAACATGGCTCTCACTGCTACCCAAAACGGCTGTGGATGTCCTGATTACCATGCAGACTCTCAGTCCTTTTTAAATGTGCTGAGATGGGCTTTAAACAAGACTCAACACTTTAAACCCCAGCAGACTTAATTAAGGGTGGGACCCAGCACATGCAGAGAGAGTGGGAGAGAGTGGGAGCGAGCGAGAGAGGGAAGAGGGGATCGGATATGTGAGAAGAGAGAGGGAATTGGAGGAAGGAGGGGCAGATGGATTTATGCGTACACAAACAGAGATTGAGAGTGTGTGGGTGGGGGGCTGTTTTCCCCATCAGTTAATGCCCACAGCGAACAACCTGAATAGTACCCACCCACCTCCCTCACCCCACGGACGTAACCAAACACACATTCATAGGGGGGTTAGGGGAGAAACACACACACAAATATCTTGTCTTAAACTCCCCATTACGTTGCCAAAACTGCCTGAAATATCAAAGAACGCACAGCCACAGGGGGCGCTGCGTGTGTCGGTAAAGCAGCCCAGACTCATTTGCATACGGCTTTTACATGTTCTCCAAAAGATACACATTATTATGGGGTTTGTACATAATTGCTCCAACACATTCCCGAGAAAAAGCCCAGGTTTGTTCTTTTTATAACATTGGCTCGGAGAAAACATACTTCTCTCCCTCTCTCTTTCTCCTCCCGCCTCTTTTGCTCTCCCTCTCTCTCTTTCTCTCCATTTGCCGGTCTGAACAATTAAAACAATGCAGCTGTCTTGGAAGGGAGTTCTGCTCTCATTATCGCCTTCTCTTCTCCCCCGTCAGAACATTCACGGCTCGGGGAGGGAAAAAAAAGGAAGAGAAAAGGCCCCAGCACCTTGGCATTGAAACACACTATTTTTCTTGTCTGTTTTCTCCCTCCTTTCCATTGCTTCCTTTCCTTGGCTCTTGCCGGAACAGAACAGGATATGAAAAGGGAAATGTAAATAAGGTGGGTACTGCAGCTCTCACTCTGTTCCACTACAGAATGAAGCACGCGAGCGTCTTAAGCAATCAAAGGAACTTTTCATAAATCGTGAATTTTACGTGTCCTGTTTGCTGTCGGGAAACCTGCACATTGTTCAAGCTGGTGTGAACAGAAATATGCTGATATTGAATGTAAACTGGGGAGGGGAAGGTGGAAAGAACATTAGGGAATGTCAAAAGGAGACGACCTCGCTTTGTGAACCATGAGTAAGGCTGTTAGCTTGCGGCAGCCCGAGTCGCGCTGGTTTGCTTTCTCCTGCCTAACATGGGCTTTCAAGCTGTGTCACAGCATGTGATGGTAGGAGGTGTATGTTTGTGTCTTGCAGGACTGTCTTCTCAGACTGTCACGGTGTTGAGTGCTTTCTCCCCTGAGTGCTCAACCCCACTCATAACCCAAGATGGCGTAGCTCTGAGTGCTAGCTACGGCCTTAATGGGGGCCAAAGTGTTCATCCTTTCACTCCAACATACAGGAGACATGACTATTATCCAAATGCTTAGATTGTAGATGAATCATGTGGAAGACACTTTCTTTACTTTACACGGCGGATGGGAAAACCAGCAGTTGCAGTGAAGATGCGCTTTGCGGAATGGCGGCCCCTTCACCGACTTGGCAGGCCATGGGATGAGGGACATGCCTCCGTCCTGCTCCGTCACCAGCCTGCGGCGGGTGGTCCGCGGAGCCCCTCGTTCAACGCTCGGCTTGTCGGAAAATTCCAAAAACGCTGGCCGTATCTGCGTGAGGAAGACAGCTGTTCTTTTTGCTGGCGCCGTTGCCACGCGAGGCAATGGAGTCGGCCGACTTGCACAAAAGCTGTCAGCCGGTTTTTACTTCAAGTAACGACACTATTGATAAACACAAGAGAATTGCAGAATTATAGACCACCCCTCACTGCCCTCCTATCATGGAGGTTTTGATGAGACTTCTGAGAATTCTGTTTCGAAGGCTTAGATTGGGATTAATTTTTTTTTAATGTCATGGTCAGTCTTTGTGGCCCAAATTGGTCTCCACTGACAGTCCACAGACAGTGATTATGGTTGGCTGCGATGATGTATCAATGCATCCCAGAACAATACACTTTTCTCCAAGGGGACTGCAAGGGAGAGAGAGGCGGGGGGGGGGGGGGCCCTACATCCTCGACCAGATAAAATTACTTTTTTTTTCTTCCTCCAGACAGTCAGAAAAATGATAGGAATAATACAGCGTTCATGCTATCAGACAGTTGGGATTGGACAAAAAAATGGAGGGAAACGCTGGTTGTGTTTTATACACTACTCATGCTTGTATACCCTGCTGCTGACCAGTGCAGAAAAACCTGGAATCCTAATGTTTAAAAAATAACATCATTATTGGAAGGTATTGAATCCAATTGCAAGCAATGCAGCTTGTAACAGATAAGGACCTGATGGAATCTGTCTTTGCGCTATCTGAGCCAAAACGGTCTCTGTATGAGTCAAATGGGGGAGCCGCATTGACAATTCAAATCGAACAGCGCTTTGCAGGCAATTCACCCTGTAATCTACATGCATCCCTCACCAGCTGGCCCCAGCTAGATTGCATTTTATATACAAAGGGCCTTGCTTCTAGAAGGCCATCCCATTCATGCACAATCTAATAAGGTGTACAGATTCAAAAGTGCAGCCACAATAACACACATAGAAGATTGTGTAAGGCCTCTGATAACCATTTTAAATTAAATGGGTTGGACAATTATTGAGTTGATGTTCTACTTCCCTTTTCGAGTGTCCCGTTCCGAGGCCAAGGAAACTTTTCAAGCCTCCCCATAAACTCACACAGCGAAGGACTCAGAGGCCATTATCCTTACATTGGCGCCTTAAAATGATTTCTTCTGTTATTGCTACCATTGTTATTTTGTGCTTTGTTTCTTAAGACCTAGATTTATAATTAAATGGCAGAGCTTTGTTTAATGAATGTTGTTATATCACTCTGGTTTTCCACAGACCTGTCAGATATACCTTCTACAGTACATTACATTAAACATACATTTATAAGCAGTCCAGCCTTAACACATGTAATGTGTTTTTCTGCAGTTGCTGTAGGGATAACTTCAACCTTTGACCTCTTCAGTCTCAACTAGGTCCCCTGATAGCCTCGGCTTCATGAATCTTTTAGGGCAGGAGAATCTTGAGTTCAAAGTTCCTGTGAACCCAAGAAATAATAAGCTCCATGATTAGTGCAGCTAAAAATACCCCTGGCCGAAATGCACCAGGTTCGCCTTGCTAGCCCTCGGACCATTTACATGCTGGGCTGGTTGAGTGTATTGTCTATCCTGAGGAATGCATCTCTTGCCTTAGCTGATAATCAGCTGATTTTCTGGCAACGTGCATCCAATCATCGCTTTTCCCGGTTAACTATACAGCTGATTCTTTTTTTCATAGGCTAATACCTTATGTTGGATGATCTTTAACAGTCAACCCAGAGGCCAAGTAGACTAGTTCCAAGAGAAGGCAGACAGGCGGTGGTCAGCGTAGACCTGAAGTCTTTGTAATTCAAGCTGGAAGCAACAAAAAATTCCACTGCCCATGTTTAGGTTTCCATTGTCAAATGACCTAATATTGCTATGAGCCTAGACTGACCTTGCATTTTTGTAAGAAAACATGTTTATCTGACAAGCATCTCATAATAGAAAGAAGGCTTCAAATCGGTGAAGCTAAAATTGATGGGCCCTTTTTGATGGAGAATGCTACTGGCAGAAACAGCAGTTGTTTTTGACATAGTGTACAAACTGAATCACCTGTATTCAGTAGACTCTGTTTCATTAACATACAATTATTAATAGTAGTATAATTCATGGTGAAGGCGTATACTTTATCCTAGTCTGGGGTTTTCAGTAATCTGCATACATCTGATCCGTAATATTCCCTGCGTACATGTCACCCTCATGATAAATTTGGTGGGGAGGGTTTGATCTCGTTCCAGCAAAATATTTTGTCAAGTTACAAATGGCGCTGACATTTTTTTTCCGTCCATAGCCTTGAGCAGACACTACAGTAATGTTTTAGCAATGGCGGACTTTAATAAGATATACTAAATCTTGTGTTAGCATAAAATGCTTCTGGTGGAGTCCGTTAGCTCTACCTCTGGGGGATCCAGTGACTAACTGCACCAGGATCCTCGGATACCCTTTAGATGTACATTAATTTGTTACCCGCCAAGTTTTTCACTGGATCGGAAAGTAAATGGTTCAAAAAAGAGGGCCGTCCAGGGATACCGATGCAGGGTGAAATTCACACGATGTACCACCCCACCCCACCCCGACTGTCCAGAAGCAACACTCCCTGGACTGGACTCACAGGTGGACAATTAGACACCAAGGAGAGATTGATGGGGGGGGAATTAGGAATGGCTCACCAAAGACACGTGAGGCGTTTATTTTTTTCACTAAGTATGGTACTGTGGACGGTGGCAGCAAGCTAATATATTCAACATGAGGTGTTTGTGTTCTTGACATGCACGCATACAAAAGCGAACACACGTATAGAGGCAGTGCTCTCACTTTTCTAATATTTCATATTTAACTTCAGCTTGTCAATTAGAGAGTGAGAGGGCAACTAAGAAAAAAAATTAAGGGGGGGAAGGAGACCGCAAGAAGCACTGAACTAATTAGGCAACTGTGTAATTTTAATTAGCTGTTTTGATAATTAAACTAATTAGTTCCCCAGTGTTTCCACAATGCGCAGCCGACTGGAGGTTTTTTTATATATATTTATTTATATCAAGGCTTCAGAGCTTCAGTTCCTTGGTTAATTAGTCACTTTTGCATCAGAAAGCTGTATTGATAGCCTTAATTTGCAGTTGAAATAAGAAATCTGCTGTCAATAATTCGGATAATTGCCTGCTGTTTGATTGCGGAGAACAAAAGTAGCGGCTCCGACTCAACACATCCAAGGATCCCAGGGGTCGTTTCCTGGATGCCTGCGCTTCGTGATCTACATATCAGCAAATAAGCCCCCCATCACCTCCCCCCCGATTCCGTCTTCATCCTGACCTCGCTAACTAGAGGAGAAGCTGGATAAATAAGGCAAAGATTGACCCTCCCCGCCTCTCTCTCTCTCTCTCTCTCTCTCTCTCTCTCTCTCTCTCTCTTTATTCCCCGCTCCCAAAACACCCTCCTTCAAAACACCACCCACGGCAGCCCACCGATTTCTGCCTCCTCTCTGCCAGCTAACTTTAAGTGTCCTGCATGTGTAGTAATTGGAAAAGAAGGGGTGGGGGTGTGTGTGTGTGTGTGTGTGGGGGGGGGGGGGTGGTGGAGTGGGGGAGGAAAGTTACTGCTTGCTTTGTAGCTAAT
The DNA here is from genome assembly GCA_027564795.1 of Aphredoderus sayanus. Taxonomy (NCBI): domain Eukaryota; kingdom Metazoa; phylum Chordata; class Actinopteri; order Percopsiformes; family Aphredoderidae; genus Aphredoderus; species Aphredoderus sayanus. Next base: position 903,607 of record JAODUG010000016.1, on the reverse strand, counting down.
TAGTGTCCTTGGAATTAAATGAGCAGCTCTTTGTGCACCTCTAGCTCCTGCGGCCCATGTTTGTGAATTGAATAATTGATTCTCCTCCACTAATCAGAGAGCGACATAATGAGCCAGTTTAATTAAATGGGGATCTAACCTGGTGAACAGTGGGAAAATATTTGCTCGTTTACGGTTAATCAGGAAAAACACAGCGGCTGGGGAGGAAGGGGCTGTGCAGGACGGAAGGAGACATTGGCTTCTGCATGCAGATATTTGATCAACTTTACGTGGGTGAAAGGGAGGGGAGGAAGAAGAAAAGTGTTTGTGGTCAGGCTTGCTTCATGTCTGCGCCTTAAGCGGACACTAGTCCATTGTGTCTGGCGTTACCCTTAATGTTGTTACATGCGTGTTGTTTTGGTTTGAATGGCCCTCCAAGCTAGACTGGTGTAAGCAGGCCCACAATTCGCTGTATCGCTTCATCTAGCTCTACCACCACTTTGAAGCACACTAAGCCACACCCACTGGTCGCTGATTGATCCGCCATCAAGCTAGCTGTGCAAACACTACAGGATTTCCAGACGACCATCTCAACAAATACAACTGTAATGCATCTGAGGGGCGTACCTTAATAAGAGAGTGTCTGAATAGCGACACAGCTGCCACTCTCTTCCACAAGCTTGGCAGTGCCTCTGTGCCAAAGATGACTTGAGGACACTGGCCTTTCCTTATCGGTGTGGTGGATGGGGTCTCTCGTAGGTGTAGGCATGCCAGAGCAGAGAGTGGATAACAAGGCCTAGCTCAGAGCTCTGTGAACCCTGTAGTCCCTTTGACCTCTAGGCTGACTAAACAGAAAGAAAGATGGGCTGTGCTTTAATGTGGCTTCTAGGTAACGCTTCCTGCAATGCATTGGAGGAGTAGTGCACAATGATCCCTGTATCAAAACTCATATAGACCTGTGTTTTGACTATGTATGTTAAGTACTACTATTGTATAGGTTATGGTATTTTAACTTCCTTACCGTACTGTATATTGGCAAATGATGCATTCTCACTGAGCACGCTTTGTTATATAGTAATAGTAATAGTAGTATAATTGTAAAAAATGCTATATACAGTCTGTTTATGTTAAAGGTTTTATTAAAGATGACCCTGCCGTGTACCTTCTAGACAAAGCCCAGTTTTGACTGAGCCTACATATTTTTACTTTGTTTGCTTTACGTAAAAAGCATGAACGAAGACAATTCCTTTGTTTTGCAAAGAGCGTCTAATTCCCCTGTGTACAGAATAATAATTTGCATGTGTTTTTGTTTTGTGTGTGTGTGTGTGTAATGACAGACCAAAGCCAACATAAATAAATGTGCTATTTGCAAGGCAATAGTATAGTTTGAATGTTTACGTTAATTCATCAATGAAAAGAAGGATACACAGAGGTACTGACACAGAATCATTGAGAGAATAACCTTTGCCAAAACAATTAAATAAATAAACAGAAAGCAGAGCATTGAAATTCTACACCAGAGAAAAGGGAGAGAGGAGAGAAAGCTTTGAACCAGTTGCCTGTCAGTCTTTTTTGTGTGTTTTGTGTGAGGAGATGAGTGAAAGAGTTCCCCGTTCCTATGCTCTCTCCATCTGTTCTCCAGGCCCCCTTTTCCATGCTACCTCTCCCTGGAGCCTGGGCAAACCCACAGCACGGGTTTGAAAAAAGTTGAGTTTGTGGACTTTGAAAGGGGAGAGGAAAACCTGGCTTGTTTTGAACTTTGAAAAGCACCAAAACATACACACAACACACCCATATCTCAACAGGGACAGTGAATAATAATGATGGAGAAGGTAAAATAACACTGTGTATACAACACGTTGGAGTACAACAGTGTTTTCCAAGTTATTATTTCAAATGTACTGTTGTGCTTACATGGGTTTCACATAGTTCCTCTGCACTTTTGATATCTCATTCGCTTGTTCTGTTGTTGCCATCGATTAAACAGCGGTGACAGTTCAGGTCTACTTTTGAGTGACTGATTATTTATTATTATTATTATTATTATTATTATTATTATTATTATTATTATTATTAACTAAGTCATGATTTGCCCCTTCAACATTAATCCACAGGCACTCATTTTGAAAGGTATCACAGTAGAAAGCCAAATGGAGTAAAAATGGTAAAACTCGTGTTTTATACAACTGTCTAAACAAATTCAGGAATATGGCTAGTCTTTCTTCTTTTATAGCAAAATCTAAGCACAAAGCAGGCCATTGTGTAATCTATATAGGCATTATTAAGTGTGCTTAAGGGCCCCCCTGGTGTTAGCTTCTTTCAAGCAGTATAGGGCAGATGTATGAGTCATGGCCATTATAAGAGTCCTAATAATGAGCCACTAGAGTAGTGTTATTGTTAGGGTCACCACCTAAGCAATTCGGCTCTATCAGAACCCTCAACCCAGACTGTACCATACATTTACTCAGCTCCTGCAGGCCAACGTTTTCTCTTTATTATTAAGCAGCGCTGAAACATCATTAAAGCTGTTAGAGTTTAAAACATGGGAGAGGGCGCAACAATGGCTTGTCCAATTGGTTCCACACTACAGTAGCTCCTGCAGCCGGCTGAACGGGAAAACAAGACTGGGAGCGAGCGAGAGTGCGGCCTGAGCTGAGAATAACAGGCAGGAGCACATAACGAGCCTCATCCTCCAGCTTCATTAGAGCAGAGGGCTCGCCAACCCCCTGGGGGAAGACGAGGGCTATTCCCCCAGTGCCCATTGCACTTTATAACAAGCCCCTGTTCCAGACGCGGCCCCACAGAGATCTGTGGAGCCCACCTGATTTGTTGAGTCCGGCCCACTAGCGCATCTTAGTTTAAACAGGAATCCGCCCTAGATTATCTCGGTCCTGCGGGACCCTTTGGAAGCTCCTGCTACGATGCGCGCTTGTTTGCAAACAGGTCCAGTGTCTCGCCAGTAAACAAGGAACCGGGAGCTAAAGAGCTAAGAGGCAGACGCACGCAGCTACTGCCTTGCGCGGAGCAGGATGTCTCTGCCACACACTCGGGTTTAAATTGGCCCTTCGTGTCGTCGGAGCTGAGATATGACGCCGTTTGAACTGGATGGACGGCATGACTCTCCATACAAACACATTTCCTGTCTATACCATACTGTGATAACCCTTAAGTCTGCGGGTGGGTGAAAACCTTGTGTCTCTGAAATTCATTATTCATAATTCATAAGTGTCATTATTCTGGATGCTTTTTGTGATTTTATACACTATATACTGTATATTTTACCTGGCTTGCTGAACCAATAGGCTCATACAATCTGTACAAACCGTATATTTAAGCTAAATAAAAGCAACAACTGCCAAAATTATAGTAATGAGGCTTTCTCTCAGCAGTGACTATGTATTCCCTGGGGAATATCACCTAATAATCTCATTAAGATGTTTATCTGCACCTATATTAATGTCTCTTCCTGATCGCAGGCCTTCTGTCTTTGCCAGAGCAATATTATCATAGTGACAGCATGCCGCAGTCCACTTACTGGAGGGGCCTCCATAACAGCTCTTGGGTACATTTAGCTGATATTCAAAACTGTAGGAGGAGACGCAGACAGTAATCACTCTGTTTTCTCAGAGAAAATGCTGTTATTATTCAAACTTCACAGTGAATAATTGAGCCGGTGAATGTGCTGGGAAGGGCCAAAGAAATGAGCCTATAAGTGTGTGTGTGCGTGTCTCTGTGTGGATGAGCGCGCCTGCCTTCTTAGCATTCGCCCGCTGCCTTCCCTTTGAGGAGCAGCCATTACTAATCGCTAAGAAATTTCCACCCTTTTCCTACCTGCGGGCCTGTCAGGTCGTAAATGAAAAGGAATTAAGCAGAAATCCATACGTTTCCAGCCCCGCTTCCATCTCGCCTGCCTGCACTACAATGCTGTATATCATTAGGGGAGCAAATTAAACATTAGCACTTCGGCTGCTGGTAGTTTGGGCTAATTGCTAATCAGCAGTAAAAGTTGCCTGGCACGGAATATTGCTTACCATAAGCTAAAGGTAATTTGCTTCTCAAGACGAGCTAGCTCGGCTCGTCTGTTGTTGTCCAGAGCCCATACCTAATTACTGCCGGAGGGTGATGACAGTCACTCAATGAAGATTAAGACCCGGGCGAAAAATGGAAATGTGCCATAATGCTGGAATGAGCTAGAAGTGCTTCTGTCTGCTTTTCTTTAATTCCCTCCCTTTTTCCTTGCTTCGCTCGTCACAGGAAGAGATGGATTCCAGCGGGACGGGAGGCGTTAGCAGGGCCACTATGGTGGGGGTCCGATTTGAACGTATTAAAATTCCAAAACAAGTATGTTTTTGTATACCTTTAAGTTTGTCATACCTGTTTGTTCAGGTTTGTGTGTGCTGTTTCCTTCATTGTCAGCAGCTGTGATAAGACCAGGCATTTTAATTCATCGATATATACTGTGTGTATATATATATATATATACATATATATATGACTATCGTCACCGCTAACATATACCAGATATGCAGTGCATAGTGTATATCAGTGCTATTTCTCACTTTCCCTCAATACATTATTGAAGAAATAGTTTTGTATTGATGGTATACTTACTTTATTATACCACCATGGAAACACCATGGTTGTAAAGGTAATGAATAGTCACAGGTCAGGTAGTTGTGTTTGCAAGCCAATTATAGTTTATCTTTCTAAACAGGGTGTTTAATTTAAAGGAGTCAATTGCATTATTTGGCCACCGGGGGCAAAACAGTGAAAACGTAAAATGCTAATTTAAGGTGTTTTGTGTGTGCACAGTGTCCACTACTACATTTGGGAAAGCCCCTGCCTAAAACAGGAAGGTGTAAAGTACACAGGACCACTCACAGTATCTGGTCAGATCTGCTCAATGCCTTCTGGCTGCTGCTGCTGTTAAACGTTGATCCTTACCTGTGTTTGTTTGACTTGCTCCCCCCATCGACCCACCTACAACCGCACAAACCACCCAGTCATTGTCCAAATAAACCTGTATCACCGCTAAACACACGAAAATGTTATCAAACGGAAAGTTGTCCCATACTGAACCGTTGCTGGGGCGATGCTGTTTGCTTGGCGATGCGCGCCGAATAGATTCCCAGCACCTCTCGAGCTTACCTGCCTAACCTCGGCCCCTGTCAACTGCCCTTCATGTCTCCATAGCCCATAGGCTGTAGAGCAGCTGATAGAGATCAGAGACTTGGGGTCCACGCTTATCATAATTAACAATCTCCCAGCAGCTGGTGGCTCACAGGCTGCATTCAAAATCTCAAAAAACACCATCGTGTGTGTGTGTGTGTGTGTGTGTGTGTGTCTGTGTGAACAATTCTACCATTAAGTGTGTGTGTGCGTGGATGCATGTACTTGTGTGTCTCTGTGTGTCTGCATGCCCTTTGCGTCCGCGCATTTATTGTGCGTAAAGGGAGCCCGGGCGTTACCGGTGCCTGCCTCCAGAAAGTCCAAAACAGCTTCAAACCAAAATGTTAAGCAGGCTGTCCCTGGATGATGGGTGCGGGCTGATGATGGAGAGACGGGGTATTGGTGTCTCTCTCCCGTGGAAAGGCAGCACCCCCTCCACCCCCTTCTTACGAAATCCCAGTACAGTGGAATCAATACATCGTTATAGATCTTAATCACGTGAAGCGTATAATCGCCTAAAACCTATCAATTATAGAGAGAGAGAGATAGCCAGGCCTCCAAATCCTGGCCCGCAGCCTTCTTCCTCCTTGGATTAGGATCAGAGATTGGGTCAGGATCATAGGAACCGCGCCCAGGCCGGGCCAGATATCAGATTAATGACCACTCCAGGGGCAGACATCTCAGCCAGCCAGTTAGAGGGAGAGGGAGCCCGTGAGTTACTCCGAAATAAATAATACATCATTTGGTCTGGGAGCTGACATAATTATCACCTAAGACACAAGCTCTCTGGTCAGTGCATGAAATAACAATAACTGCAGGAACAGACCTCACACACACACACACACAAACGCGCGCGTAGAATGTTATTAGTCTGTTATCAGCCAAGGCTTTTCAAAGTGCAATTCAGGGCAATGCGCTGTAGTACAGAAAAACGGGTGAATCTTCATTTGTAAAAGCATTTTGTTATTCATGTCCTACTTTGTTGCGTTGCGGAATTGTTTACATGTTGAATAAATTGACTTAATCTTAACATTAGATCTTTCTAGAAGTGCCTGACGTTAAATGGAACGTTCCGCAGCCGTCACACGCGTGCGTTAACGGACACGTGTGACAGCGGCCTAATTGTTAGCATGTTGCTTCTCCCTTTCAGCAGTAAGAAGTGAAGACATCGACCTTGTGTAGTGCCGCGGTTCTGAGAGCTGCATATTGACCCACACTCCTTAACCAACCAGGTAAGCAATTGGCATTCTCCCGCTGAACACCTTGTTGCCAGAGGCAAGGCAATTAAAGGCATAGACCTCAATTTACATGCGTGTCTCCGCCACTGAAATCTCCAATCAGGAGGCTGCCTTTGAGGGAACTTCTGCTGTGGCTCTCATTTCCTACAACTGCCCAATGTGGATATGGGTGGGGGTTTAACTTCCTTCGACTCTATTTTTTACTGGGGGGAAAAAAAAGAAAGAGGGGAAAAAAACAGTCTGGTGGTTATGGGAAATCCAACTACAAAAACAAATATGTATATTTTCAATTTATCTTACCTCCCATACCTGTCTGTGCACCCACCAAGACGTGGACTCTCTCCTTGCTGCCCCTCCAACTCACTATTTAAATTCAGAATTCCTAAGCGGATTTTCTCAATTTAGCCATACTTTTAATCTTTGGCGAAATGAGTGATGACTTCTTTCAATAAAAAAAATAAAAAAAATAAAAAAAGGGGAAAAAAAGAAAACTGACAGGCTTACGGCGTACACCGGCGGATTAGTTTCCTGTGGAGATGAGGTTTTCCTTTGTGCCACCGCGTGTCTGTTTGATGGGGGTTTAACAGCAACCGTCGGTTGCTGAAATTGGATGCAGCGGGGATCGCGGCTAGATGGCCCGGGTTCGATACAGACCCCACGCCACAAATTTGCACGACTGTTTTTTTTTTGGGGTCCACTGACTGGGCTTTTAAACACGCATAGACCAACTGTCACAAAGATGCACATGCATTCATGTGCACGACCCCACCTACACACCTATGCCTGTGCGGGCACAAAAAAAACATACAGTACACAAACAACGCAGCGGGCACACACACACACACACACACACGCACACACCGCCACATGCGCAGTAACAAATGACATCCCCCTAGCGAAAAACATGCGCTTTGAACGGTGCAGTCGAGTATTAAATCCCACCTGCTTCATAATCTATGGGATATTTCACACTTTGTTGTTGCTGGCTGGCCTGTACCTTTTCATTACACAGAGCTGAGGTGCACATTCCGCTATAACGTCCTGGCTGCTATAAAACAAACACTGTACACGGTGTAGGTCTGTCACTATACCGCAGACAGAATATAATATTGCAGGGTGACACATCCAACAGTAACAACAAAGAGAGGGAGATGGTAAAGGGAGCGAGAGATGGCCTTTAATTTCATAAATAGAACAACATCTAAAAAGGGCCTTGACTGGTGGCTTAGAAATATTGGGTTTTGCAGGATCTAGATCTGATTGGCTCTGATAGGACGGATGACAGGTGCAATGTTTAGACGCCAGCACATGTTCCATCATGTTTCAAATGCAGTGAATGCACTGTGAATGCAGTTTGCATGCACAGCACACATTCCCTTTTATATACATTAAGTATATCAAATATCCCGAATGGAGAATATGTCTGTATGCCGATACTAGTTCTGTAATAATGTGCATTCTACATGTAATCTGTTACGCTGCGAGGAGGTATGTGCATGTTGTGGGGTGGGGGGGGGGGTCAATACACCTCCCTGCGGGGGGTCAACCCTGCTGCACCAAGAGGAAGCGCCCTCCCCCAGCATGTCGCTGAAGGTGCGAGCGTTCGCCATGACGGCATCGGGCACAGAGCCAGGCCGGGGTCATGGCAGATGGGCCCTCAGCTAGACTGGGATCAGGCCGTCTGAGAGTCTTGGCCGGGTGGGACCGGGTGGGGGTAAGGGTGGAGGGGGGGGATGGGGGTTAGCCAAGCAGCAGCCGTGCTCCCTGACTGGGTATCTGTGGCTCGCTGTTATTCCTGTACCTCCGTAATCCAGTTTAGAGGATTTAAGCCTCTTTGTTTGCTCATTTGACTGTGTGGGTGCCACATCCCCGGATTAGCTAGGCATTGTGTCGGCAGTGCATGTGATGATGCCGGGTGGGTGATGCTCTGGGCGCGCGCGTGTGTGTGTGTGTGTGTGTGTGAGAAGCTCAGACCTCAAATTGTGTGTGGCATGGAGAGGTGTAGAGAGAGCGCCTAAGAGGAGGAGTAGAGGGGAGTGCCCGCCCCTCACCCACCCCTTCCCCTGTAGTTTTTCAACCTCAATAATGACGTTTTTGTACCGCTGATTTAACAGCAAGGGATTATTCACCATACAAATTGAGGAGTATCCCTTTAAATCATCTAACAATGCATATGAAAATGCCCCCCCCCCAGTCAAATAACCATTCACAAGATTTCCCTTTGATGCATAACATTTAATGTGAGCCACGCCCGGCTTTAGGAGCAACACGAATCACCGGAGAGAGTTGATTCTCTTGGTGCGGAGGTCAGGTTTGTTTGTGGCGGCAGGGCCTGCGTTAAAGCCCGGAGATTTCTGCCATTGCTTTTTTTCCTTCTTCTTCTTCTTCCTTTTTTTCTTCTTCTTGCTTTCTGCACTTGACCCAGTTTTTATAATGAATCCTCAGTGAAAGGGAGAGCCGTTTAGCCTGTGATGAAAAGCATAATGACATAATTTATTTACTTAAAGGCAGTGGGCAATGCTGGTGCAGTTCCATCCACACTGCCATCTCCAACAACCCAACCCCCAACCCCCAACCTCCCTCTGCAGTGTGGCGGCTATTGTGATTGGATGAGGCTGTTTGACGCGCCCAGGGTTGAAGCGCTAGATGAGTTTGGCGTAGGTGACACAAACACCTTTTTGAAAAATGTTTGGTAAAAAGCATCGCTGGGAGCCTTTGAATGCCTCGCCGCTCATGAATCCAACGGGAAAAAAAAGGCAATTTTTGAGATGCCGGCAAGTTAGTGTCTAAAGGGGAATATATGGTTTAAAGAGTGTGCACATCTATCATACTGAGTACAGATGAGCCACCCGGAGGAGTAGAACCCAACACATATTGAGCTGAGGCCTAGCGCAGTGACAGCCAGGTTCAAACGGAAGGTGAACGGTGGCCAAGACAGAAGGCTAGTGAGAGCGGAGGGGAGCCACGGCAATTAGAGAGCCTAACTTACAAGGTACACCTGACATCAAAGGGAATAATTCAGGGCTCCCCTTGCTCCATTTTATTTGATTACGGCCGTCGGTCAGACCTGTCGCCACTGCAACCACAGTGCGTTCCACCAATTAGACCCTCCATGTGAATACAATTGATACGTTGTCAAGAGGCAGGCCAGCATACATAATGTTTGTGTCTCAATCTGCAAATTATTCAATCCGCCACATTAATATTTGATGAATGTACTGTACAACCATGTTTTGGAAATGGGGGGGGGATGACTACTCACTACTACCAAGGTCAGTGTGTATAGAAATTGTACAAATGTAAATATTGACATTTTCTTCCCATCATTGTCGACCAGTATGTTCATCCTTGTCCCTTGACTTTTTCTCATTTTCCTTCTCCTGCCCATGTTCGCTTTCTCTCATTTACTATTTGAAGCAACTATTAGTGTTTTAACACTGCAGGAAAGCGGCTTCATTGAAATGCAATGAAAACTGCACAGAAAAGGCAAAGTTAACTAATGGGCTCAAATTTTCAAACGAATGCAAGATTAAAGTCAATTGAATCTCCCATCGGGTTTTGACTGAAACCCTTTGAAAAGGAGCCCCACAGTGGGTTTCAGAAATGAAAAATAGGGCTTGTTCTAAAATATTAATAAAACTTTATACCCTCATTAAGGCGAGCAATAGCGTTTGTTCAAAAACGTACTTTATACCTTGAGGTGTCTTTCGCCGCACTGTAACTGCCGCGAGAGCGGAGCGTGACGAGTTCGCCACCTTAACCGGCCCCGGAAACACGACTCTGTTCTTGTACGCTCATTGACACATCAGAGGGCAAGGATATCATTTCAAATAGACTGTATTCATATTTGATCTGCAGCGCCGGCGCGAGCAGTCTTTTTCTGATGCTTATTTCATTGTGAGCATTGTTGAGCCATGATCCAGTTAAAATGGATGAGGTGGAAGACATTCCCCGACAATATTATGGCGTCTGGGGGTAGGGGGGGGAAGGGGGAAAACTTCATACTAACCAAACACAAGAAAGAGAGCTCAAGCAAAGGGGGAGCAGAGAAAAAGAAGGTGTAGTCTGACTGTAAACCTTAGAGAGAGCTCCACCGAATCCACAGAGGATGTCTTTTTTTTTTTTCTTCCCTCGCACTGTTATTTAAGGAGCTCACACACGCAGCAGATCCCGCATCAACTACGATGGCCTAGTTTTCACAACTTTATATACCATGAATTAAATATATTTCGCAATATGTGCCCACATTGGCATAAACGAAGCGCGCGCGAGATAAACGAACAACATAGAGGACATTAGGGAAAGATGCTCTCATTCTTGGAGAACAGGAGCGACAGTGCTCTCTCTCTCTCTCTCTCTCTCTCTCTCACACTCTTTCACTCTCTCCCTCTCTCTCGCTCTCTCGCTAGCATGCACACATTTGAATGCTTTCTTCTCAGCACACAAAGGTGCACGCAGTCTCCCGCTATGTCTCTCCCTCTCTCCCTCTCTCTGACACGCTCTTCTCTCCCGTCTCTCGCCCTGCGCCTGTGTCTTTGTGAGGATTTAAGTGTGTCAGAACACACACATGCGCGTCACCGACGCGGAGCAGCAGGCCTGCAGCAGTGACAGCACTAAGATCTGAAACTCTCGCGTTGCCTGTAATGGGCTAGAAGTCATTAAAAACATCACTGCCGGCCTAATTAAGACGGGACATCTGGTCTTTCCTCACAGAATGAATAGCATGCCGACTACAAATAACTCCTCTATGACAAGTTGAGTGGTGTCATACATCTCAGTGATCGTCAATCAACATGGGAGTTATGGAAGCCTTTCATCATTAACGAGCAAATGCTTTTTTTTTTTTTTGTTGTTGTTGTTTTTTAGTTTTTTTTTTTGTTGCTGTGTGAAAGAAAACAAATTTTAGTGAGAGAGAGATCAGGGTGGGGGGGAAGAGTCGCTGTGTGTCTTTGTCACCGCTCAATTTCTCTTTATGTTGGTGCCAATTATCTCAGATAAACTTTACGACGTCTTTGATGAAAAACGTGTTCCGCGAGGCCCCAGAAGTTTCCCGTCGATGCGCGCCACACAAACCGCTTCAAGTTTAGTGGCGTACAACTAGAACAGACCCAGTAGGTATTTGCACACTTCTGTAAGGTACAACCACAAAATGACTGCATACATAGTTTTTAATAAAGGTTATTGGACTAATTCTGCCCCAGAACCGCACATCTCTGCCCCAGGTCACTGTGTGTTAGCAGCTGGGGTAGGGAATGGTGTCAGCCAAGAAGCTCTGCGGGAGGGGGGGGAGTAGTGGCTGGACGGGAGTCAACAGCGTCTCTGTAGCCGCAAGGAAACATTCCGGTCACAAATCGAGGAGGGTCCCTTTAAGAGCTGACCCTGCTTGACCCCATCAACCTCAGCGCACATCGCGCATACCTGACTGACCTCTTGCGTTCTTCATGTACCACGTGGCCTTACACAGAGGGCGGGAGCAAAACATCCTTTTATTTCAGGGGGAAAAAAATAACCTAGACACTGAAGGAGCCAATGCATGAAAATAATTGGGGCCCAAGGGGTAATATTTGTTCTCCTGAAATAATAATTATTCTTATGGTCTTTGTGTGCCAAAGCTGGGCCGCCGAGGGACTGCACAATCCACCATTATGTTTCCATCAATAACCGTTTGCGGGGGTCTGTTGAGGCGGCTGTATTTCAAGCATGTCGCCAGCATCTTTGTTTGGAAGGCTTACATATTTTGTGCCATGCAGTATTCACGTAAAATGCCTCATTGGTATATAATGGAGCACTGTCAGAGGCTCCTTGTTTGGGTTACTGTGCTGTAGTGTATCCGGTATACCGCCGCATTGCATGATAGCTCAGAGGAATGGTTTCTGACAAAGTGTATTTCTTGGCCGGTTAAACCAACACAGCCCTGCTTGACTCTGTCATTGATTTGCGAAACACTGATAGCCTGCGCATAATTTTGGGTTGACGTTATTTTGTGATATGATCTGTTGTCTCTTCTGAAAGCACTGTGTCAATGACTCTATTGTGTATCCAACAGGCATGTGTGTGCGTGTGCGTGTGCGTGCGCGCGCGTGTGTGTGTGTGTGTGTGTGAGAGTGCATGTGCGTGTATAAGCTTCAAATAAATAGTTTGGAGCAGTGGATGTTGTGTGGATATTCATTTCTGTGTCATTTGTACAAGGCCCAAGAACAGAGAGGGGCCCGAAGTGCTGTACCAAGTGTCCAAGTGGGAGTTCAATACAAAGCCAACAAAAGCCACAGAAGAGACCATTCTTAATCAGTAGATTGCTGGAGCGCACCTCCTTTCTTAACCATTACCATATCCTATTCCAAACCTTGGATGAAGAGATGCACTAAGTGGATGAAAGAAGTCCTTATTTAGTCCAAAATAAGGCAATTTCTATGTAAATCAGCAATAAAGCAGAACTTTTACACATGCATAAGCCCCCCTGTTATTGACATGTGGTGGTCTAAAAATCGTTTAGCCTGCTTGATAGCAGTCATCTTATCTCCACAAGTAGTTGCTTTTGCTCCTCTCATATTAATGTTTCCTGTGATATTAAGCTGTTCTCCCGGGAGATAAATATCTGCTGTGTCGCAGCCATTCACACTATAGCATTTGATTATTTAGCCAGGTAATTCCCTCATAGATACAGAGCCGTAGCCGAGAAGCCAGATAATATTAACTGCCGGCGGAATATCAATTTCAAATTGAACCTTGGATGCATTATTGATTGACCGCTGATATTGTTCCCTGAAAAATAAGTGCCATTGGGTTATTGTTTAATATGAATGATAATGCCATGCCTCTATGTGGAAATAAGGTCCTGGTGTCCTACCCCCAGCCTGTGGAATAAACTCTGATTGAGTCAATTGATACTGTGGGATTCAGAGTGAGGCAATACTCGTGGTGGCTATGGTTCACTTCATTATTAGATCCGCATAGATGGAGCAGGGGCACCTATAATTTCAGAAAAATTTCCTGCGTTATTACTTTTATGTGACTTTGATTGTATTTTGCTTTTGTATATTGTATGTTTGTCAGCTACTTCTACATCTGCCCAGATCCCGCTTCCTCGGCCAGGTCTCCCTGTAAAAAAATGGAATATATATAAAATGTCAAAAGGGACTATGGTTAAATAAAGGGTAATAAAAAATGTCTTTGCTTTGCCATACCTTTGTCAGGCAAGGTCTGACTTGTCGCTTTTCCCAAGTTTTAGACGTTTCCGAGTCCCATTTTTGCTTGTAATTAAAGCCACGTCCGTGTGATACCCATGACCATGACTTGGCTGCCACTAGCATCTATTCCAGCCTGACAGATGAAGGGATTTGATGGATCATCTTGTGTTGCCAATTGTGAGACTGGATTTGCTTTCCTCATTGCGAATCCATGGCAAATCTGTGCTGGTGGCACACATGTCAACGCACACTGTTTGCTCATTAGCGCCTGTCACTTAATTCTGCATCCTGTACTCTTTGTACTCTCAGCTGATTGGCTGACGGCACTTGCATAATAACCTGGGGCCTGTTTGAGGCCTGTTTCTATCACTAGCTCTCCTCTTGGGCTTCTGTAAATTGACATTGATAATGAATAGTATTAATATTATTATTATACTGTGTGTGTGTGTATGTATGTACTATATATATATATATACGTGTGTGTGTGTATTTACATATATCTTTGTGTTTTAAGAGGGCAGAGTTATTTTAAATTTCACATTTAACATTTGCATTAAAATGGTACCATGGTGCTAAACAACATCTGGGGATGGAGGGGAGAATGCAGCCAGACAAACACATTTCGTAGCCAGTAGGAACGTAAGCTCAAACTCTGAATGCAAACAGGGGACAACCTAGCACTCATCTAGGAAGTGCTGACAGTGAGGCTAAAAATTAAAACCGTTTTCAGAGCTATTATGGGAGCCTAGGTTCAAGTGCACTGCCGTTGGTCTTTACCAGAACTACATTTTGACTACTAGGCAACTCTGTATCTGCTGCTCCCATGGCATATTTGTGATGTTTTCATTACAAAATGACAGAGTCAGCGTGTTAGTATACCAGTCTGGATTGACTATGCCTAATAAAAAGGCCGTGTAAAAAGTAGAAATTAATATTAGTATTTGCTCAGACCATAGTATTCACTGCTGTGGCACTATTTGAATCTGCAGTAAGTCAAGTGTTGTATCTTAACCAGAAGATCTCAGCATTCTCACTCTGGTGTCTGTCACTAGACGATACACACACAACACATTGTAGGACACTGATTTATTTATAGTGTTTTCTTTAAATATTCACATTGTGGCAATCTATCGAGACACGGATTTTGTCTCTGGAGCGATAGCTGAGGCAACATGAAGCCAAAAGGAACAGGGCTGAGGGCAGTTAATTATTAAATAAGTCAAAAAATAATCATGGCTGAGCCTTGGGCTTTCAAAGTGATGTGTGAATGGCAGGTCGCTGATGTGCTGTACTGTATATACATCTATAAAAATATATACTCTATATGAAAAGGCAAAACAGGGGTCAACAGATTTTCAGGTTCATGTTTGGGATAAAGAACATGACCTCCATCTAACCAAGGTATTGCAGGCCTGAAAGAACCTCTTATTTTTTTGTCAACGTTCCTAGAATTACATTTTCAGGTGGGCCTCATTTAAATTTCAAGGCTTTATGGGAGAATAGAGTAGGAAGTATGGAGTCATTATAAAGCCCATCTTTCCTGCCACCCCATCTGCTCTATTATATCTTTGTCTGGCAGAATTCTTGATGCTGATTGGTCAGAGTGTGTCACATTGTATCTATGTTGCTAGCTTAATGCTTTTGAAATCCTTGGCTGCAGTAAAGACATACAATTCAGAAACAGTTACATCAGCTCAGATTGACAACATTCTATAGCTGTTTAAAGATGCTTTTTAACACTCAGAATTGAAATTCATACATATTATGTTCTGTCGCTATTTTCTCTAAACAATTATCTTAGTTTTAATGGCATACCTTCACTTATTTTGTTCAGTAGTAAATGTTTTTTTATTATTATTTTTGTACAAAACAACCAACCAACCAACATGTGTCCCTTGACAAAGGTTTGATGGAGTTTGGAGTAATATCCCACAAAGGCAAGAATAAAGAGGAGCAAGCGAGGCATTGCATTGTTGTTCTTCACCAGATGTCTTGTTTTCGAGCGTCGCTCCGAAAGTGAAACTAATGGAATTCAGTGGCGCTGGCTCTCTGGTGTACTCTGATCACAGGAAGATTGCCTTATTGACCAAATGTCATTTATAGAGCAATGTGGTGATTAAATAACGGAGTATACACAGTCAAAGCTGAGAACTGTTCCAGGGCTTCCTTCTGTTGCTCTCCTAACAACGTCCTGGGTTATTGTCAAAATCGTTCACACACCCCCAACCAACCCTCCCAACCAAAAACACACACACTTGTATGAACCTGCGCCTCATGGATGTTCAATGCAATATGATGAAATATTTGGGCTGGAGATTAATCTGCCACGAGATCCAAATGGGGAGGGGGTGTGTGGGGTAACGATGACAGAGAGGCTGCCCTTCCCCACGGAAGCAATTTGGGCCGCAGGATATTTAGATCACCCCTGTCGGACAGCGATTGGTTACCAGGGGTTCGAGGGGGAGTGACTTCCCTTGGGAACCCTCCCCCACCCACCCCCGACACATAACTCACACACCTGAGGGGTGAAGCCATGGCGGATGAGTAATGAATTAAATTTTTCACCGGGTCCAGAAACCCTCAGGATTCGCTCTCTCGTAATAAAGTGGCGGAGCTCCCACTTGTGAATTATGTTTTACTGGCGCAGTGGGCCAGCTCATGCCCGCATCCCTGATTGATTCTGATATCGGACTTCATTTTCACCGGGTTCACCCAAATTAGGATACCTCTGCTCCATCTCTGAAGTAACGCCCCTGCCAATAGGTGTGATCCAAAACACTATAACTCCCCTACATCTATCTGTGTTCAATGCATTTCTTATTGTGTGTAATCAGTATGTGCATTTTTATCCCAGTAAAGAGGAGGAGCTGGCAGCAGATTTTATTTTGTCTCTATACGATACAACAAAATAATTTACAATTTGCACTTGTGTCCTAAAATAGTATAGTAATAGTATCCTGTCAGTTTCTAAGCTCAAGCAATCATACAAGCCCAGGATACCATTTGAATTCCCAATTCAAAATCTGTACAGACATACTAGCCCCTCTAAGCAGTTTAATGTTACTGCAAACAAACATAAATTATTTGTGTAAATGCTTTAATAAACTATAAAAGCTAATTTGTTTTAAGTAGTTATCTAGAGATTACTTTATATGTATTTATCCTTTTAAATCGGAACAGATTATTTGTTGTTTGTTTGCTTTTGTTTGTTTCCAATGGTTGTTTGGTTGTTATTTGTGAGGAATTCAAAAATACACCCCATTCCTTTGTGGTGGTGCTACTGGTACAGAAACAAGGCAAGGTAAGTCTATGGGGGGGTAGTCATCCAGACTGAGAATATGCAGAGCTTGAGGATCAAGCCAATCAATTTTCAATGTAACAGAGGGTGGAAAAGCAGAACAATCTCAAAAATGAAAGGAAAGCAATAGGCCAGGTCTGAGTCAGCAAGCGTCTTCCTTTTGGTGGCCCGAGCCCTCACATCAAAATGGAGATTGAAAAGCTCCCAAAACTCAAACACAATGATCGTATGTCTTTCTCTGTGCTGCAGGGACATAATTACAGACGACCCAGCTCCATTTAATATGTCCTAACACAGGTCTCATCGCTCAGATTTGCCAAGTCCGGCAGTTTTCCACGTCCAATTATATTTCTCTCTTAGGAAGTCCTTTCCGATGCACAGCCCCTTTCGTTGTTGTTTTTGTTGGGTTTTTTTTTTTTTGTGATGAATTTGTCGGTTGCCCTATACTTTCCACCTATATATCAGCCAACGTCAATGCAAAGGCAACAGTAATAACTACAGTAAGTGCATGCTACATGTGCCACCTTCAATATCTCTAAAATACCGCCTTCCTCAAGGAGAGCTATAGTGTGTTGACAACCCACGCTCGACATGTAAGGACATGTAAGGACATTAAGCACGAATTTCTGCCTTCAGCAGTCAACTATTTTGAATTTTTCCAAACCTGCAGTGGGGTGCGTTTGAAAACAGCCCTTAGCTAAAGTGAAAGGAGTCTAACATTGGGAGGGGGGGGGTGGAGATGGGGGGGGGATAAATCAAAATCGCTACAGAAGATGACAGGCCCAATGTGTTGCAAAGCCTGGATCTCTGACTTATCCTTTGTGATTCCCTTCCCTTTTTTCCCCCGTATATCAATCCCCCCCCTCCCCCCCAATGGATAAGAGTGAGAAGAGACAGCTCATCCCATATCTCCTGTCTCTATTACCTCCCTGGTGGATCAGCCATGATGTGAAGTGACTCTCGCTAATCTCTTGCTAAGTTTGTATGTTGTACAACTTGCCATGATTTAACTTGAGTTTTCATACTCCGTTCATACTTTCATACTTCCGCCCAACCTTACGTTGCGATGTGGTGCAGTGGCACTCCTGCGTCAAACAATGAAGGAGGGAAGTAATATTGTGGCCTCACACCGACTCTGTAATGCAGTCAACAGTATAAGGCCAGCTGCAGTTTAAAACTGCTTATCCAGGCCGAATCCAGATGGGAAATCACTCTCAAACACTTTCTTTCATAAGCACTCGTCTAGGCTTAGCTCCTCTGTGTTTATCCCGGTGTAGCCTGCGCACAAATCACTTTTCAAAATGGCCGAAAGAGTGAATAAATGATAGGAGTGACCCAGAGGCCACACACATTGCGTATTGTATTGGGTGAGGTTTCCCAGACATTGTTACCTGTATTCAATACCACATTACCCTCTCAATGAAAGTAACACTGGCTAATATGAGGCAATAACGGCACCAATACCATTAATACATGAACCTGGCGGTCCTTTAGCAAGTTTCTCACGTTGCTTTAAAGGTTGAGCAATGTCTAGCTACCAATCGCTGTGGCTTTAAGCGTCAGTGTAAGTCCTTGTGACAAAAAGAGCTGCCTCCAATACCTCACGGAGAGTGATTTTGAAAAGGACCAAGGTGATAGCCTAGCAAAGCTCGTTTCCTCTCGGAAATTCATGATGTATGAACGGTGTATGGAAGAAGCGCAGATTCTGGGAGAAAGCGTGCGTGTGTGTGCGTGTGTGTGTGTGTGTGTGAGAACGTCGCACCAGCTACAATGGAGGTGTGATCTAAGAGGCGCTCGCCAGGTTTTGGTGCCGTCCCATTGGAGGATTGGACTGGGGTGCGATCATCATGGGGGAATGGGTGGAGGTGTGTGTGTGTGTGTGTGTGCGCGGGGGGAGGGGGGGGGTATCAGACTCTTCCACGGGAGGTCCCCTGATACTCAGAGAGAGAGAGCAGCCAATTAAAACATAAAGGAAGGGGACGTGTGTGTTGTAGATGTAAAGATCCCGGGTTTTCTTGTACATCAACGTGTCGTCTGCTGCCTGTGTGTGCCGCGTCTGAACCGAGGAGTTAAAGCCTCTCAGTGCCGGGAAGCTTTTGAACCCATAAGCTCTGTGTTCCACTACACCTAATTTGCGGTTTGTACGCCGCCACGGGTTCCCATCCAGCCCGCGCAGGTCTCTCACATGAAAGGGCCGCAAAATGACAAATGGATCATGTTTATCCGCGGTGCGTTCAGCGGCCGTAGCTGTGTCTGTTTGTGCATAAATACGAAGGTATATCTGCGGGCTCGTGCCTATACAGTTATGTGTATCAATGTTGTTGGTGTGTGTGTGTGTGTGTGTGTGTGTGTGTGAATTTCAATCTATATCACGTTTACTCATGCCATATTTCCATCTTCCTGGGTGTGTGTTAGAGATAGGTAGCTAGGTGACATGATGAGCACAGTAGACAGGGTTAGCATGTCACATAGCCACTTAGCACACCCGTCCCCTTTTAGGGCCGGGCTGTCAGAGGCCATTAGATAACAAGCAAACCCCATTAATGCTCATTAGAGGCAAGGCCTGAATACCTGATTTCAGTGCCGCCCTGGGGTTCCCCTGTTTTCTCAACACGCGCATATCAACAGCGCTAGCTTGCACAAGACTCCCGGAGAATGATCCGCGCCTGCACCTTCTCTGAGGTACCTTCAGATGGGGCGTACTGCCTTTCTTTTGAGATGCTTTTTAACAGCTCTTGTTGATATCAAACGCCAGATGCCAGGGAGGAGAGTGACGGTGCCTGCAGCCGCTGTGAAATGAAGTGATTAGCCATCTTAATTAGCTGTCGTCTTTGGCCCTGGCCTTCTCTGCATGATGGAAAGTTGTGCTCATAGGATCGATGGGGAGGAAAAACAACAGCCACCCACAAGCGCGCGCGCGCTCAATCGACGATTCTTCAGCTCGGAGGCTGAAAAAACGCGAAGACCGCATGGGTATGGGGGTGGGGGTCATTTTGCCCTGTGCAATGGCATCTGCTCGGTCTGTTCACTTGTCGGATAGAGATGGGGTGTGTCTTTCTTCTGTGATTAGCTATTGTTAATGTCGCTGTTTACCTCCTTGAAATATGAAATCACGAACATGCATCATTTCAGCTGTTGTCAAATGTTTGACCAATGCAGCCTCATTGTCTATGCTAGCAGCACAGAGGTGTCAATATAGGTGTCCAGGGCATGTCCTTTGACTAAATCAATACTTTATACTGTACATTTCTTTAAAAACATGAACCCCTGAAACCAAAATTCACTCTGACATGTTTTTTTTTTGTAAAGATCTTTCATGGACAAATTGCGCTAGCAGGGTAAATATCCCTGAGTAACATTTATTTCATGTTGTCATCTGCTACAGTTCAGAATGATTTGGACTTCAACCAGATGTTTTACATACTGTCTTTGGTACCCTTTTAATGAAGGAATAAATGAGGAGACCTTGTAACTGTAATGTTGAAGGTATACAAGCCTCCAATTACTGCTCTGTAGGCCTGCTCCAGACAAACGTTTACATTGTGTTAAAAGCAAAGGGCAGCAGTGTTTTCCATATTGCTGTAATTTTAAAGAGTGTAACCAGTCATTACTACGGTGTGTAGTGGCCACAATATATTTATATTCATTAATACTGAAACAAGGACCTTTACAAACAAAAATATACTTTACGTGGAGAAACTGCATTCACGTCTATTCTATTGTCATTGTCAACAGAAGCACAAAGCATTATGGGTAATGCATTATTCGTATTCTACATGGAACATGTGGTTTAACTGTTATGTTTCTGCTATATATAAATAAATCAGTTAGATAACTCAAACTAAGCATATTAAATTAAATCTCAGTGTGTATTCACAATAATTATGCCAATCTCCTTGCATTCACTGCATTAGCTGTGGCTTTGCTAGTGCATGTCATGTTGCACGGCGTGTTATTCTGTGTGGCCGTGGGTCGGCTGTGGTTCCCTCCAGGGGGGCTCATTTGTTCGACTCCCTCCTTGCGCTGCTCTAACGCAGGGAGTACTTGCTTACATATGGCCCTCAATTAGTTTTGTTACCGTTGGGCTGGGAGTGACTGCGGCGGAAAATGTACTACACCGAAATGACTGACTGGCGTAGCCAGAAGAGACTGTGATGCTGTGTAGCCTTTTGTTGCCCCATTAGGGCTGCATGCTCACGGACAATCACTGAAGGTGACTAAGAGCCCCGTGTCGAGAAAGTCTTTCATTGGCATGTACATCAGACACGCACTTTTGACTCATTTGTCCTACAAATGATATGCTAGCTGTTCTGCTACTGGTAGACATTTTCTTATAAATTACCGTGCCAATGATTTCCATGTAATTACATGTGGAATTCATGTATGTTCATTTTTATTTGTAAGGCAGTGATTATATCTTTCATAACTTTAGTATTTTTTAAATTAAATCCTGTCCTATCTTTCCTTGTGGGGGGAGGGAGGACCATTGTGAATACCTTGTTTGTCACAGTGTCTAGGAGAATAGAACAGGGAATCATTATTGCAAGCAAGGGGGAAATTGTACACAGGTATTAAATTGAGTATTCATCCATGTATATGTTAAAATGGCAACAACAAATCAAATACAAAGGTCCCATTCTAAGCAGCACAGTCTGTCAACTGATGCTAGGCGCTGCAATCAGGGATTGTCGGCAAGAGATTAAAAGATATTTTCCTCTTCAGGCGGAGTAAATTGGTTTTGGATTAAGGTTGATTGATTGCCGCTGAGGTATACAGCAGTCTGTTTGAAATGCTCAGTTCTGAACACACAAGTAATTTCAGCCCAAGCTACTCAAGGAAATCGCACCGGATGAAATCGATAGATATTATGTAGCAGTCACCAGCATTGCATTGCTCAAGGTTATCATTAAAGGCTTGAAGAAATATTATTCAAAGGATCATCTTATGGGTCTGAATGAGTGTGTGTGTGTGTGTGTGTGTGTGTGTGTGTGTGTGTGTGTGTGTGTTTGTGTGTTAGATGCTCATGTGTATATGTAGGTATACATGTAGACCTATGGGTGCATCATATAGTATATGCACAGGTATACACATCACAGTTATACAGTGAAGAATGTTGCAGGACTGCATATATTCCTATCAGACATTCCTGCTCCATTCCTACACTCGCCCATAAGTTACTTCTAAAGATAATTTAAAGCTATAGTAGGTGCTCTAAGAGTTGGACGGCTTGACCTTGTTGACCTTGACCAGTTTGTCTATTACATATTCACTCCGTTCTATCTAGATCTTGCAGTGTTGGTCAGATGTTCTCCTGCCTAAAGCAAAGGTATGTACAGAGATACGTAATCTCACTGAATGCATTGCTCGCAAGGAAACAAAAAACTAGTTTTATTGTGTTGTCTAGATCAATAACTTGGCAAAAATATGATACATGAGTTTTAGGGCATGGATATTTGCTGGATTATTGTTGGCTAGTGTTGTTTTACAACTCTACTTTAGATTTGAAAAGACTTCTAAAGTCAATACCAACGAATAACATACGGCATATCATGCCACCCGGAGCCTGCCATAGGCTAGCTTACTGCTAATTTGGAAGAAGAAAAACAAAACTGACATCCAGTATGACCAATGCTCAGTTAGTGGGAGAGATGTTATTTACTCTTATTTATAATAATAATAACTTGAAAATAGGTGATTTTAAGATGATGATTTTTTTATGCTCTGTATATAGTTGCGTTTAAACTTTTACAATAAACATTAGCTAGATCAACTAGTCACTAACCATGGGTCTTTTGAGTAGGCTTATGCAACCATTTTCAACCTATACTGTACCGTAATCAAGATTCCTACGAAAGTAGCATATTGATGCTAAACCTGTGGTCAGTGTGACTAAAAGGCTTTCATTATCTGACAAGATGGACACAAATGTTCTTGATCTTTACTTGGTAAGACCCTACTGGAGGCATTGTGTGACACAATATCATATTCATTTCAATTCATTATACTGAATTAATATTTGACATGTGGTTGGTGACATTAATGTTGCTGAGAAGTAAAGCTGAAGCTTGGCCTCGGTTCGAGGATTCAGTCTTTCACACGCCTGTGGCCAAGGTCTTTCATTTCCTGTTAAGCGTTAAAGACTGACACAGGCTAATAGAGGAGGAAGACCTGATATTACCATATAGTCCCTGCCTTGTTGCCGCTGTTATACTGGTTTTAAATGCAGACTAAATGAATAGGCGGTTGAATTAAATAATCCCCATTAACTCTGTAGAGTAAGGCGATGGGTCAATACTCTTTGGCCTAGCTATTCTTCAGATTTGGACGGCTCCCTTCTGACCTATTACTGAAGGTGATTCTCAAGACTTCTGTGGAAAGACAGCTCGGGAACTTAGTTTTGCCACTGTTCACTCTCTATCTCTGCCTAAAGAAGAAATTGGCCTGCGGGGGGAGAGGAAAAGTTGTCATTAAAAATACCTTGACCCCGCTTGAAGGTCGAACACCCGCAGCAATTACTGTGTGTGTCTTAAAGGAGCGGGGCCCCCCGGTCGTTAATGCCGACTGCCGAGTCGCATGTGTCCCCCGGCTTATTCCCCCAGGAAGGGGTGGGTTGGGGGGGTGGATGACTGAAGGTGTGCAGGCTGAGGTGATGCGTGGAGTATCTCAACCTTGGACATAGCGGACGGCACCGCTGGTGGGGGAATGACACCGTGAGGGCCCCAAGGGCCCGCGCACAAATGTCAGCTCAGAGGAGAGGGAGAGCCACGCCTCTGGAGAAGGCTTATTTCTTTGCAGAGGCAAACACACCAATGCATTCACACTCACACTTTCTCATTCGCATATAGTACTTACCTGGGTGTCGTGCTACGCGTTCACAGCAGGGGGGGCCAGTACACAGGTATGCGAGGGCTAATATATGTGCCCCTGTGACAGCTGAAGGCATAGCATGAAATATACTGTGTATATATAAAAAAAACCTATTTCGTACTAACTAGTTTTCTTCGACAGCCACAAACACTGCATGTCAATGACATCACGCTGATAATATATAAGCACACTCCGCCCAACATGGCTTCCTCAATTCATTTGCACCCCATCACAAATAGTTTCATAGGCGCGAGTATGAAATTGGCTTCCCTCTAAAGAGCAAAAGCGTGACATTAGCTTTTCCCCAAGTGCTTTCTGTGTTAGCATGCTAGCTAATTAGATGGGTGATAGAAGTGGCACTGATTGGCATTCTAAGAGCTGCACTATTACTCTTCATTTCTATCCCTTCTCTGTTCTATCAAGTTGCCATCAGTGAGATTATTTCAGATAAAAAGACATTATGGCAGGGGTAAAAAGATTCTCCCCTGACAGATATTATCATTACAACCTTTTATCGAAAGTGCTAACTTACTTTCCACCTTATCTCTCTCTCTCTCTCTCTCTCTCTCTCTCTCTCTCTCTCTCTCTCTCTCTCTCTCTTTCACACACACACTACCACATTTTCCCAGGGTGTTTAACTGGGGCGAGTGAGACAGAGATGGAAGGGGGAGAAATGGAAGAGTGATCTCCGTCAGTCGGAGTGGGTACACTAAAGTCTGGCTCCACTACAAAGGTTAGCAGATCTGACTGTCAATAGTGTCAGAGGAACAGAGTCTTGCGGGTGGAGAGGGAGGGAGGCTGTGGAGGTGGTGGTTGGAGGAGGAAGGGGGTGGAGACGTGGAGGTTAGGTGGGGATGTGGCGGGCGGTGTGTGTGTGTGTGTGTGTGTGGGGGGGGGTCTCGGCTTTGAGAGAAAGAGATACTTTGATATTTCGGAATGTTAGAAGGGCGAGTGTGGAGAAGTGGAGGTTGGGGATCTAATTACCGGGCCATAATTGGGGGCTGGGGAATAGGTTGCCGTCCTCTCAACTCGCTGCAGATCAATTATGTTAAGAGAACATCTGTAAGTAGAGCTTAATGAGGTCCATTAGAGCAACATGCGCTGCCTTCCCTAACGGTGCTTGTCAGCTTCTTGGATGAGCTGGAGTGCTTCTGCTAACTAGGGACCTCGTGAAGGTGCTTAAATAGGAGAGGAGGCGCGTGCGGCCCAGCTCATGCTCCCGCTTTGCTGCCAGACAACGAGCAAAGAGAGAGAGAGACAGAGAGAGAAAGAGAGAGAGAGAGAGAGGGAGAGGGAGAGAGAGAGAGAAACAAAGTCAGGGGAGGTAGCAGCTGCTGCAACTGGGAGAGTAGCCGAGGATCTGCGGTCTGAACTGCGAGGAGAAGAGTCGGGGCGGGCGCCGTTTCCATAAGTGGGGCGACTTTTAGCCAACTCTAAGATAACTTTTTTTTTTTTTTTTCGTTTTTGGCACAGCAGCCACATAGGCCCGTATAGCTTGCGCGCACTCACCCCCGCTTACGCAATATTTGTGAGAGTTGACGGTGACGGAAAAGTGCAATTCCAGACCTGGACACTTTCACGCGTGTTCAAGAGAACACAGGAGAAGAGTATTTATTGCAACGGCGCTCCGTGATTTTGGTCGTTTATTCTGTGCATCCCTGGCTGCATTCAAAGGTACGTGCTAACTCCTTTAGGTGCTTTTGTTTATGTATAGTTTGTTCAAAGCGTTTTTCGCGGTTTTACCGGACACACGTGTGCGTAAAGTGACGCGTATGTGAAAGGTATTCTGTTATAAATGTTTTGGGCTGCGGTGGCGCTTGTGCCAGAAGTTACCTATCCTGCTTCTCCATGTGAAGAAGCGTTGTTTCTTGAAAGTATACTTTAAGGTTGCCAATCAGTTCCATTAGATAAATGAGCTTGCTGTCCTTGAAGCCCATTACGCATCCTGTCTTAAGATGCTCTGTTTGGTTTGGATCCCCGCTGTCGGATTATTTCTCCTTCGGAGAAAGAGAAGACAGCCAATAGATGGTGGAGAGAGGGAGTGTGTGTGTGTGTGTGTGTGTGTGTGTGTGTGTGTGTGTGTGTGTGTGTGTCGGGGGAAGGTAGTGGGGTATCAGGTGCAAAAAAATAACAAGCTGTTTCACTGTCCGTTTCCAAATAGGCTATATGAAGGTTTGGGGGAGGGTGGTTCTGATGGAGCACTACTTCATTTTATCCCGCGATGCTCTGTTTTTACTCCATCCTCAACCACCCGTGACATCTTTCCTTATATCCTTTATTGATATTCAGGATGAATAATTGCCGGAATGATGTGAGTGAAAGGACGGTTCTATGTGGGGCACGATGAGAGCGGTGGCAGCCCTATTTTCGCGTTTCCCCGTCACACAGACTGAATATTCTCTGTCGAAAATTGCATGATTACGAAGATAGCCCGCCTTGAAATAATTCAATCCATGACAAAACCTAATTACTGGCAGGTAATACCCTGTCACCTTTAATGCATCTCATCACTCATAATGGCGCGAGGAGCATTTTATGACCCATCTCATTATCGCGGCGTTTTAGGCGGAGCGTGATTGGCGTGGAGGAGCATGCCAACTATTGACTCCTCTCTCTCTCTCTCTCTCTCTCTCTCTCTCTCTCTCTCTCTCTCTCTCTCTCTCTCTCACACACACACACTCTCTC
>JAODUG010000016.1:866735-877084 GCA_027564795.1 Aphredoderus sayanus | reverse complement strand
CTCTCTCTCTCTCTCTCTCTCTCTCTCTCTCTCTCTCTCTCTCTCTCTCTCACACACACACACACACTCTCTCTCTCCCTCTACCCGTCTTCTCCTCCCTCCCCCTCCTCCAAAGATTTTGATTTAGCCATATCCCGCTCTTTCAGCTATAATATTTATTACAACAACTCTCGCTGTCTGTTGTAGACGACAGCAGTGTGTGTGTGTGTGTGTGTGTGTGTGCGTGTGTGCGCGTCTGTGTACATGTGTTTCTGTTTGTATTCTCTCCTGGCAGTGGTGGCCATATATCCATTCCAAATAGGACAATATTTGTGTATTTGGCACACTAACAGGTCGAACAGTATAGTCACCTGAAAGTTTGTTTTGTTTGAGGTGTTTTGTTTAGCGCATGTATTGCCGGGCAACACTGACATAGTGTTATAAACCGTGGTACCAACTGTAGCTTACGGCTTTTGTAAATGTTACAAAACATTGTTTGCTATTTTATTGTAGGCTATTGCTAATGAACAACAAGGTGGACTTAATCGGAGGAGGTTTAGCAGGTGAATGACAGGTTCACTTTAGGAGGCGTTGCATGCGCTCATATAGTGCTATTGACCTGCCATCATCTGTATGCATATATACGACAATCCATGTGCTTTTGAGCCTCTTAATATAATACGGAAGGTCACCATTGCCAGCCTTCACGTGTTGCCATTGCTTAATTAACAACAAATGTCAAAGGTGTCATGTGCGCGCTCGGCTATTTGTCCGTTTGCTTCTTGGCATCATAAATAATCACTTAACGATGCTGGCATCCCGAGGCGTGCTGTTATCTCTCCATTTCTCCAAATGACCAGACTGTGCGTTCACATCCCATTGTGTTGAGAGCCGTGCGTCAGCGCACTTCTACTGTACGTCTGCGAGTGTGAAGGGCACTGATAAATACTCGGCATTCTGGGGTGGTGGGTGAGCGCGCGCGCATGCACGCACGCGCACCGTTACTCGAGCTGTTGGTATAATATCTAAAGGACCTTATCGTCTTCGAGTCATGTATCGCCGGTTGGGGACCAAGTTTGAAGGCAATAAAGCTCCGCTTCACCGCTGCTAGTCTCTCTGACCGGGGTGAGGTTGCCTGAATACCGAATGCTCTGTGACTCACCACGGCTCTGCTCTGGACGGACGGACACCTGTAGCTGGGTATAGCCAGCAGCTGGTCGTTGCCTGCGTGTTCCATGTGGACCTCATTATTTTCATCCAGAAGATCACTAAGGTCCGTCGCGCAATGTCAGTTTCATGAACTTTCGCTCAGAAGGGATCCCTAGTTGGAGCCTGCAGCGATCCCGCGTGCCCGTGCCCGTGCCCGAAGTTAGCCCCCTGCTTAACTTGTCTTAGAAAGGTGAGTGGAGTAGATGTGTTGCAGTCAGCCAAGTCTTTACGAAAAAATCACATCGATATTGCGTGTTTGGTAGCTACAGTGAACTGGTAGCAGCTGCCCTGCTCCACATAGGCCCATGTTATAGCTAAATCATAAACCTCGGTTCACCGAGACTGTATATTCTGTATATTTTATAATTCGATATTGATTTGAGTTTGAATGTGTGTGAATTTCTCCTGGTCCACGTTTCAGAAGAAAATACTGTATAGTTGGCCTATTTAATAGTGATTGCAATTTACAATTGACCATCTGGGATGTTACGGCCCATTTGGTGCCGTGCATTTCACGCACGCATATTTCCCAAATGAATTCGTTAGCTTACAGCCACATCCTCCCACCTCCCAGTCTAGTATACGATCGTACGTTGGCGCCCGGCTCAGCTTCTTGTCCTGACGTGAAGAATCCGTTATTAAAAGCCAACGTTGGCTGTGTACGCGGCGCACACCGGCAGCGCGGGCGAGCGAGAAACACGATAGGAGGATTATATGAGTCCTGCGCCGCGAAGGGGTAAGCACAGCACAGCATATGCCTTTGTCATCCGCTGTCATGCGTTCACGTCCGCAAGCTCAGCCGTGACTGCTGCGCTCTCATTTCGTAGTAGGCTCGCCGTCGGTGACAAACGTGCTTCTCTGGCACCGTGTGAAACACCGGACGCCTAGCGAACCGTCACTCGATCTCGTGTTTGAGCCCGTGTTTGGCCGATTTGTCCTCTCCTCGTTCTGTCCTCCGTGGATTGTTACTTGTAACAAAAGCAAGTAGCCCTCGCTGAGCGTGCATACAGCTGCTCACTTGACCGGCCGAGAAAAGACTGCCGACAACCGGAGCTTTTTTGGGGGGTTTCGCGGGGCTGCTGATCTCGTCGCAACAAGGCGGTTCGGGGGGAGCTGGAGCGGGTCGACAAATGCAGAAAAGGGAGAAAAGTTTCGGTAAGCGGTTTCTACGCGCTTTGACTTGTATGAGGTAGTTGAAACAGTATCATTGTAAAATGATTCTCGTATACACCGAGAAGTTACAGCCTTTAACTGTTAGGGGCTTTTTATTGATCTCGTTTGCGCATCTCGAGTAGCCTGTTGTTCTATTGACTGATGTCTATTTTTTAAACGAAACCCCTATACACGTATAGGCTATAACCGAACGTGTCCATATGGTATTATTTCTCATCGAATAATAATTGCGCACACATATTCGCCCATAGAATCGTATGTCTTCGAAATTGCGTTTCTCTCCGTGATGTCTTCCATTGTGAGAGCTGCATCGAAAATTGAGCTCTCTATGGCAAATTCCCTTATTGGCCTTTACCAAGCACTATGCTGCCATGGCAACAGTAATTAAATTGATAGTGTGAAATGTCAGGCTCTTGTCGCACTGCTCTGATGGCTGTAAGAAGAGGGAATCAAAGAGCCAAATAGTTGCCTGCTTTTACGATCCTTTTTTCCAGTCTCCACTTAGCCTTCTTAAAATTACTTTAGTAATTACTTTAGGTGTTATATGACTCAATAGATGCACGTGTCTTGAGTGCTTCAAGTAGCATACTGTCCTCTGCTATGACTGAACAGCAGGCAAAGAATGAGACCACAGGAGAGAACCTCTTTGCTCTCCTGACAGCTGTGATTTCCTTTCTTTTATGGAAAATGTATCTTTTGTTCCACATTTCTCCCAGCAATCAGGAAGACCTAAGTGGTCAAATGTCTCCCATTCTTATCCCTGTCCGTTCCTAAACTGGTTGGAGATAGGGTATAGTCGAAACTCTGACTTCTTTGGCTTAGTATTGAATAGCGGTGACTTTGTTGTGTTAACAAGGTGTATGTGGATAGTGCTGGTGGGGGGAAAGGATGCATAGCAAAGGCATTAACCATGTGTCTGTTTTAAAATCCTAATACGCCAATTAAAAGCTCACCAGTTTAAAATGAATCCAGTGAAAACAATTTATTTCTACCAGTAAACAGATTGGCACTGCACACCTGTTTGTGGCGTGTCTTCCTGGTGTGTGTTTATTTTTTGGTGTAGGTCTACCAGAACATTATAGGCTACAGTATGTTTTTAATAAGTTTACACATCTCAAAACATGCAACCCTGTGTAGTATTTCTTACTACAATAAAGTGGTCTTGATGTGTTGCATGTTGTTCCAAGATTTAGCCTCAACAATGCAGGTGCAATGTCACTACCTTTAACCACAAAGGAGTTTGTTACAGAGGTATTAAACATTGGAAAAAATAAAGTTCACAATTGCACCGCCTTGCAGCTGAAATGTTAAAATAATACCAATGCAACAGCTACAGTTCTATAAACTATCTTATAATTGCATGAAAACTCACCAAAACACTGTCAAAACATTCAGTAGCCTACAGTGAACAGCAACTACAGGTGTAAATGTGTAGTATACAGTTAAACAGAAAGTGTGGATGTGTGAGTGTGTGATGGGTTTGTGGGCTCAGGACAAAGAGTGGGGGTGTCCCTCTCCTCGGGGAATGGAAGGAGAATACTAATTAGAGCCTGGTGCTAGGCCACATTGTTCCCCCCATTGCCCAACAAAAGCCTCACACCCCTGCTTAAAGGCCCAAACAATACACGCCCGCTGGAAGGACTCTTTACTTCAAGCCACTCCCACTTAAAATAGGAAGGAGAGACGAGGTCAATGAAAAGTGCCTCGTGGAAATTTGAAACTGCAGCTTTCTGTACGGGCCTCTGTGTGGAAGTAGCCTTTATGAGCATGTGTGTATGTGCCCATGTGTTTGAGAAACAGATGCACGTTGTGTGTGTTATGAATTTGCCGTTTGGCTTTGTTATTTTTCTTTAGCATGAGTGGTCAGGAAATGCGTGAGTATGGAGCCTTATGTTGTTCGTTATCAGATGGAAAACTAAAATGTGCATTGTTATGTTATTCCAACTGAAACAATTACAATCCTATTGTTATATTTTAGTAAAGAATATGCTACAATTTCAACTAGAAAGTGAAGTGTAATAAAACATATAACATATATGGGCCAAAAACTAGTATTTTGCCCCCTCGGCACTACAGCTGCATAAAACTAGACTTGGACACGATTGCTATTAGTGTACACTACTTGTATATTTCCAAACTGAGTCTCGCTGTCACGGTTGTTCTTCCCAGGTATACAAATGCTCTCCGTCCAGCCGGACACCAAGCCGAAGGGCTGTGCCGGCTGCAACCGGAAGATTAAGGACCGCTACCTGCTGAAGGCCCTCGATAAGTACTGGCACGAGGACTGCCTCAAGTGTGCCTGCTGCGACTGTCGCTTGGGCGAGGTGGGCTCCACGCTCTACACCAAAGCCAACCTGATCCTGTGCCGGCGAGACTACCTACGGTAAGAGTGGCACGTTCCACAGCATGGCCCGGCATGACAGCACATTCTGCCCACGTGATGTCTGCTCCGTGTGTTCACTAAGCCCAGTGGTTCAGAATCTGTGGGGCTGGGGCTCACCAAGGTTCGCACGATTCTTGTGGGTGGTCGTATGATGACGTTTTTAAAACGAAAGGCGGGTTATAATATAATATTAGCGATTTTAAGCGAATACGCTTTTTGTCAAATTCAGTGACTATCTCCACTAGATGTTCGTTCTGTGTGCGCGCTGAAAAATAATCAGGTGTTTCTACACAGCCCTGGCCCTGTTAATGGGAACACAAACAAAGTGGTGCAGACTGCAACACAACACTATCCTAGCTGTGGTAATGTGTATCCAATTTTGTGGGGGGCGGAGCTTCTGAGCAAGCACCCTATGGCATTGAAGTGAGAGTTTTTTTTTGTTTTTATGGGTTCAAATATCAACAATATTTCTTTAGCATTGCTTACCTTACCTTAAAAATGTGTATTTATATCTATATTTTTTTATTATTTCATATATAAAATGTATGTATATTTATATACTGTATATTATCATCATTATTTATAATGTGCATATTTGTATTTAATGGTGTTTATTATTTTTTCATGCTTTATGTTAGGCTATTAAAATAAGTGATTTATTACTTGCACTAACAGGCTAATTAGAGGTATTGAACCACTTATTTTTGGATGTCGTGACTAAAAATGTGAGAACCACTGATCTGAGCTATGTGCTTAGAAAGTTGTACTTATCCACTTTTCAGTTTTGACTTGGGCATTAAAATTGCCATTTTACAGATTATATTAGGACTCAAAATCCAAATGATTAAATTCAGAAGTTACTTAAACCCAACAAATCCCTTTGTTCTCCAGACAACACTGTAGGCTACTGTACTCCAGTAGTGTTGGGATATACAGATGGAATCTTACTGAAGCTGCAATAACTGCTAGATAAACTGCCGGCTTTAAGCCAATTTACAAATATGACATTTGTGATCACTAACCATGTGGTTAGTGATTTGGTTTTTGGATCACACCTTCTCATTCAATTGAATGGGAAGGTGTGTCCAAACTTTTGGCCTGTACTGTATGCTAAATGTATGCATTCCTTTCAGGCTTTTAACCAGTTTAGTTTTAAGAATATAATCACAAGTCTACCAGCAGTTTTTTCGCCACCTCTTCTTGATAAATCGTCTTAATCATCCCAGTGTTTCCTTTCAATAGTCTATAGTGTCACGATGATACATTATCATTACTGTTACCTGTAGCATGGCTGCTACTAGTTGAATCTCCCACTCCTGTATGCAGAACTCCAGTCCAGGATTATAACATAGTACCTGATATGTCTTTCCGCTGCCACTAGGGTCTATGTACTGTACGGTACAATACAGGGAATTAGGATATTTTATAGGCATTGGGACATGGGGTATGTGCTGTATGCTTTAGGTATGGACACTTTCAAAGTGCCACAGTTCATTTAATTTCCACATTAGGGAAGAGAGACTTGCTATTAGCTGCCGTAGACAAATGGGCTTTGGGGAGCCACTAGTGTGAAGCCCTGCCAGAGGGTAACGAAAAGGCAAAGATTGCCATTCCACAGTAAGGCTCATTGACTGGGGCTGTGACAACCCTTCGATACCTACTGCAGAGTCCTTGGGCTCTTAAAACAAGAGACTATAGCATTTGAAGAAAAGCAAATGTTGTTTTCTCCTTCTATTGTTGCTGCTGTTGGTTTTGTTGGCCTTGCTGCCGTTGCTATGGTCGCCTATGTAGAAAAGAATCCCAACCGAAACTGTAAATGTCATCATTGAATCAGATGATGTGCACGTTGTTTTTGCAGACACCGATAGCGGTTGGCCTGAGCGAGCATTTCTGAATGAGTAGCGCGGGCTACGGGGGAGACCAATTCCAACATGTTATTCTTTCATCTTCAAAGTTCAAGGTGACTGAATTGATTTGATGCCTTGCTATCGCGCGAGTGGCCCACCCGTGAATGTGCCCTGACATCTCCTCACTGCCGGCTAATGAACGGCAAATATACCAAACCGCAGCACTCCACATCTGATCTGCGGGGCAACAATGAAAAGCCAGGCTCCATCAGAGAAGCAATCAATGGCTGCAACATCACAAAGCAATAGATTTTTTTTTATTTTTATATATTCTTTTTTATTCATGCACACACAGGCCCTCTGGTCCAAAACCCCAACTCAGAAACATTATTTCTACTTCTGTTTATCTCATTCTGTCAGCCCAGGTTAGGGATGAGTGATGGGAAATAAGGATGGCTTAAGATTAGTTCATTTTTTCTATTTCACTGGTTTTAAAAGTAAATGATTTGAGGCTTCATTATATACCACCCCACCCCCACTCCAAAATCAATCCTTCTCTGCTTAGCAGGGTGGCATGTTATTAGGCCTGACATAACCAGGGTTAATAGAATTCTTCAGGGGTCTACAACCAGGAGCAATGTGATCCCACCAGCAGAGAAATAATAATCCCCTATCACAACACATGCACAAAATAAGAAAGAGAGAGAGGGGAAAAACAAATTAAAGAATGGCAGTGGGATAAAAACGCAATGCTCACCAGTTTCTGCCCCTCATTTGTGATCAAATATTGTTGTTTTATTGAGACTGAATTTGTTTATGTTCGTGTTTCCCACCAAAGCAAGAC
Organism: Aphredoderus sayanus; assembly: GCA_027564795.1. NCBI lineage: Eukaryota > Metazoa > Chordata > Actinopteri > Percopsiformes > Aphredoderidae > Aphredoderus > Aphredoderus sayanus. The sequence continues at coordinate 869,649 of JAODUG010000016.1, read as the reverse complement.
CATTTGCCCTCCTATACTATGAGCTGCGAATGTAATTATAGGCAGAAGGTGTTATCGCTTTGTGGTTGGTTTGTGTGCTGCTTCCCTCCGTATATGGACAAGCGTTGCAGGTGTATTTTTATCAATAAATGATACTTTTTGATTCCAACGTTTTCATTGATGATAGCGGTAAAAATGCTACTGTTTATGCTGATGTGTGTTTTTCAAAGTGTGTCGCGATAAGGTGCAGCGCAGGGGAAAAGTGCAGGCTGACTGGACTGACACATCTACTGTAAGTTAGAAACGCTGAGAAAATGAAGACCGCAACAGCCTACAGAGTGCGACAACAAACAACCCCCCCCCCTCTTTCCCCAAGAAAAGAGGGAGACTTCAAGGCCAGGATGCGAGCGTAAAAAAAAGCTGTTGGGCATCAGTTAATGGAAAACTGTAAATTTCCGGCATTCATTTTAAAGACAGCACCGGGAGAACACTTATTTATTTATCTATCTATTCATTCATTTTTTAATCCAACTTCAATTTTCCTCTACACTGGTTTTAGTAAGATTGTAAATGCAAGCAAACTCACAGAGCCGTCAACATGGGTGGATTTATTACCGTTTTGGAAAGCTGGCTATCAGTGAAAGATAACCAACATGTAGAGCGCGGTTCAGTGTAATAACTTATATGTTTTTTTTTCTCTTCATTCAGAACCAACTTTGTGTTCCCACAGCAACCTTGTATAAACACGTATGTATATGTAAATGGAAAAAAATGTATCGCTCTTTTCATCTTGGCGTCTCGCTCGCGACGCCTTGCAGTGTCAGAGCTGGGCACGGCTGTGACATCAAGTCAAGCTTTATCTGTAAAGAATAGGAAGGAGGCGAAGAGAAAGGGGCTTAAGCTATATGAAACTAATGCATTCCTTTTGGAAATCAAATTCGGATACATTCCTTTGTTGTGTATGCATGTCTTAAATATGAAGCAAGAAAACTTAAGAGAATCAAAAGCTTGCCAACTACAATTTATTAGCTGGCAGGTAGCTTCATCTTCTGTTTCCATAGAGATATATAGCTCTAAATGAATTAGGGCAAACGTGACTATATCCAAATTACTCATGGCCACAATGCACACTAAATATCTGATTCCTCGCTTGACAGCCCGCTCTGGTAATAACCCAACAGCTCATTGTAAACAGGTAGACGCAGGGCCCAAAACCAGCTGATACCAAACTACTTCAAACCAAAGCCTGCTCTCATAAGGATAGCTGTGCTCCTCTGAGATTTGCAGGGAGCCTATGTGTAGTTTGTCATGAGCTCTCTCTCTCTCCTTGATTCTCTGCAGGCTGAAAGATTCAGGCCAGCTCCTCTTTCTCCTAATGACCAGCGCAGATGTTCACCTGTTCAGCAGGACTCAGTCTCCCCGCTAACACTGAAGGGCATTGGAGTTAGGCCATTGGTTGCATTGGTTGCTGTTCTCTAGAGCCTACGCCTTACTGTACTTACAGGGCCTTACGCACTGGGCCGAGAAATGCTGTGTTTTCAGTTCAGGTTGCTCGTTTAGGTGTGGCATATTGCTAAGATGCGCAGTATGTTTAATTTCTCATTGTTTTAAATAAGCTTATTTATTAGGAGAGGTGTCGGAAATGTTTTACCTGTAAACATAAATTACTGTTTTTGTTCCGTCAAGGTCTTGATTCCAAACGTGCATGTATTTACAAAAAATCTTTTCTTTTTGTACTGTTTTAAATTTTACATGGTTTCCTTAACCCAATGAAAATGTAACACTGTGCTTTATAGAGCATTAATGGCTGCATACACCATCTGTACAGATATAATTCCTGATAATTGACTAAATCAGAGTTAAGAGGTTTTCGCTCGACTGCAACAGTATTTTGCTGGCTGTGCCTGCACCTGCTCTGTGCTTGTGTAACTGTGTTTTTTGGAGGGAAAAGACGAGGCAGGTTTTCTTTGCTCCCTTTTGTTGAAGGGTGTGGTCCTCTGAAAGGTTAGCACGCCTGCTGAACGGGTGAATGCCACCATCATTACTTACTCTCTCTGCGTGCTTTGCAACACTTTGCTTTGTTTTTCCCCCTTTGTTCTGACAGTGTTTTTGGCAGCTGCGACCTACACTCAGGCAACTTCAGCTGAAATAGCTCGCTCCGTTAAAAGCTGCCCTCCACATCTACAGCCCAAACTCAATCACATGAAGGAGTCGTACGTGAAAACCTCCAAGTGTGGCAAAACACGGACTGGATGACTCCACCTCATCCACTCCTTTCCTTTCTCAAGCTAATATTTAGTCTATAGCCTGCCATCAGTCAGTGTAATGTGTTGAATTGTAGAAAAAATGATCAAGGTTAAGGCCGAAGATGGCTCGCAAAGGTCATTGTTTTCAATTAAGGGGTTCTTTTTTGTCCCCCTGAAAGAAATAATTTTTAAGCGTCAAAGAAGCAGCCTTCAGCTCACAAATCCTTTGAGCGCTCAATGGTGGGGGGGTGAATTTGCCTGGCATGCCTTGGCGCATTCAGGCCAAAATTGCATCCTGTCTCTGGTGCTTGGAAATACAATAGGCCACTCATCAGGCACAAAAGAGGCTCTCCTGCTCAAGGTTTTAATGGGACTCTAGGTGGAGAATGTACCACTCAGGCTGTCGGTCCGGACCACTTTAGCTTCTTATGTCGGCCTCTCATCCTTCACCCCTCCTTTCCCCTTGTTCTACCTTTTTCTACTTACCTCCCCATCTCTCTCTCTCTGAGCTCTCCGCAGCTCTTTGATGCCGCTAATCAGAGTCTCCTTCACATGGAGGGCCGTCGATTATTACCTGATTCTAATTACACACAAGAGAAACTTTGTTTGATGTCTTTTGTGCGCGCTGCCTCGTATAGCTTTCAGCCCCATCCTCAAACCCACATGACCAGCCCCCCCCCCCCCCATCC
>JAODUG010000016.1:841733-858285 GCA_027564795.1 Aphredoderus sayanus | reverse complement strand
TTTTGTACATGCCATGTACATCGCTACTCTTGCTGAGTGCATGCTCGAAACAACGTCTATGCAGTGTGTATGTGTTTATAGGGAGCCTTTTATTCTGAAGAACAAGCTTAAGCAACATCTTGGTCTCTCACTTCTGTACAAATAGCAGGAATGCTGGAAGCCATGGGGGTCTAAAGGAACGGCTGTGTCTGGCCTGCTTCACACGTGCACACACATGCACGTGCATACACACACACACCTGCTACCCTTGCTGTGAGGGAGAGAATAGACACAGTTTTGTATGCTGTGGATCTTTTCACGCAAGACTTTCTTAAGCGTTCTATTGTGGCCCCGGTTCTCTGGTTAAGAATGGGCTTCATTCACTGCAAGCAGCAGCCGTAGAAAGCACCATGTAAAGTGCACATGTGCTTGTTTCTGCTGTGTGTGCGTGCGTGTGTGTGTGTGCGTGCATGTGCGTGTGTGCGCGTGTGTGTGTGTGTGAGTGCTCAACCGCTGCTCTTAAATGCATTACTATGTGTTCTGCATTTTAATGCATTGTTCATTCTAATGCACTCTGCTTCATCAAAGCAAAACAAAGGCTGAACGGCAAAGGAGGGAAGGAGTCCATAATGCTGACCAGTGAAGTCAGTTACAGAGCATGATGAATATGTATTCCAACCAGCCAAAATAAGGTCTGAAGAGGAGGTGGTGGTGATTTGAATTCATGTGTATTTCACAACACACAAGAGGTAGATAGTGTAGCAGAATATCTGTGTCTGCTAAGGAGAAATCCATTTTAGTTTAGCCCTGTCTATCTCTTCATCAGCCCCTTTCCCCGCGCTGTAAAGGTACTTTTTGTATGAATCGCTTACTGTTGACTGAACATGTTGATATACAACACCAGCATGTCCCAGTCCGGCACAGAGGGCTCTGGTGCAAAGAAGTAAAGGACAAAGTAAAGGACGAAGTAAATGATGAAGTTAATGATGAAGTTAAGGAGGACAACAGGAGTTTGAGCCACTTATTGGGTAGCAGCCAGGAACACAGGAAGGCTCTAATGGAAACCTTTCTCTCTCTCTGACCAGTCTCTGTCTCTCTCTCTCTCTCTCTCTCTCTCTCTCTCTCTCTGACCAGTCTCTGTCTCTCTCTCTCTCTCTCTCTCTCTCTCTCTCTCTCTCTCTCTCTTTCTCGTGTCAGGAAGAGGGTAAGAAAAAGCTTACCACCGCTAAAATAATTCCTAAGACCAAAACAAGGACATGCGATACTGATACTTCTGCATCTGACTCCCCACTCAACAAGAGGCCACTGATTTTAAATAGGACAGTCAATCCAACCCAGTCAACTTGCGCAAATAGCGTGCCCTTGTCTGAAGACAATCTGAAAACCGATTCAATTCATCCAGACCTAGATGAACTACCAGTTGCTCCCGGCAATGTGTCTCTGGATGGAGCCTTACTCTCAGAGACCTCGACTGATGCTTTAGGACTACCAGGGCAGAGCTGTATGCAGCCAGCTTCCCATTTTACACAGCTACATGAGGACGAGCTACATCACCAAAGCGACAATGACTCCATGGTGACAGTGCTGTGCTGTGAATCACTAAACCTTTTGTCAGACAACAAGATGGCAGTGGACAGTAGTGCAGAATATCCCCAGGCCTTTAGCTTTGTTCCAGTGGAACTGATCAGGCGGGAGTCTGTAGATTGCCTGGAAGATGGGGCACATTGGGAGGCTGAGCAGATCTCGGTGGATGAGCACTCATACTGCAGAGCGGGCACGGACAAGGAGCAGCTTTGGGGCAAGATTGTGAGTTTGCACACCAAGATCATAGAACTGGACCACAGGGAGGAGATCACAGTGGCTAGAATCCATGCTCTGGAGAGAGAGATAGTAAACATGAAGAGAGACAGTGCTGCCTTTAAAGAGAAGCAGAAGGCGTTGGAAGATTATTTATAATCTGTATTACACTAAAATTGGAGTATATGGGATTGACTTTTAGAGGAAATTAGGAATATACATTTGCATCAAAATAATATACCAAGAGGATGTTCCCAAATGTGTGCTGAATATGGAATGTTCCAAATATGTTGCAGCACAAATTACGTCTCATGCTTTGGAATTGTCTAGCGTTCAACATTATTATAACATAACTGACATATAAATAATTAAAAAGCAAAATAAATAAACACTTATTTTGTACTTTATCATGTATGAAGTTATTTTGCTAAAATAAATCTTCCCTAAGACAATTGTTTTAGATATGTTTATAGGCTACAGTAAGTGGTCAATTGGCCAAAGTCTTAGCTATTTATCTGCATAACAGTATAGTACAGCTATTATAGTAATAATCTGTAAAATGAATGGTACTGACTTAATGCAGAAGCACATGCAAATAGTATATTTGTGAAATATGTTTTCTAATTTTCAATGTTTGTTACTATCATAACAATTATGGAGTTGGTATATTAATTAAAAATTACATTACTGAAGCTGCATTGTATGTAGTCTACTTCTATGATAGATAGGTTGCTTCTGCCTCAGCTGCCTTAACCCTCCCGCTGTCCTGTGGGTCAGTAGCTGCGCCAACCGCAACACAGACATGACATTCCGCGGTTGGTTCCCTCTGCTGGTAGTCTGCTGAAATGCCTTAGGACATCGGGAGGGTGCAGCAAGCCAGTGGTCATTGTTCTTGATTGACCACAACTATCGCTAGCACAGCCAATAAGGCAATCGTAACTCACTTCCAGTAACAACTCACATCACACCCAGCAAACCTGTATTAACTTGTTCATTGAGAATGTACAGTATATAACCAGTTTCCAGACAGAATAACAGTTCCTCCATAGAAAACATTATTATCAAAACGTGTGTTTTGAGTCACTTGAGTTTGGATTTTGGCGAAAACGCAACCAATTTAGGTTGTCTACGTAACACGTAATTACAAGCTGTACAGCAGGTGGCAGTGTATACACTTAGATTTATACCAGCAACCCAATACGCAAAGAAGAAGAAAAACGGAAATTCATTTTACAACTTTGTAAATCTAATCCACGATACGAATATCTTGACTGTGAATTTGTTTATTATGTATTCTGTGCATTAGGACGTCAGCAAACAATATAATCGATATTGAGTCATATCTACCCTGGACCATGGTCGACATATTGCACGTTGGTAAGGTACTTAATACATGCAATGCTAGCCTAAATAAATACTACAGCCTTACTGTACTGTTACTCCAGTCTTACTACACACATGCGTATTTTCCCCACCTCTTAATCTATAAAGTTGGTTTATTGTTAAGAAGCTTGTGCTAGTGTCTGGTTGTGTTGCACTAATGTATAATGGAGCGTTAACAAAGTTGATCAGAATGTCAAATGTTGCTCAACATTACTGTAGGCCCAGTTAGTTTTATTTACAGCATTGGATCTTCATAGATGTTGCTTTGTCTCTCATATTGGTTTATTACAAAAAATGTTGGCCTCGTACATTTACAGACAATAGGGAGAAACGTCATATTAGAAATCCGTGCAAGTAGTACAGCTTGCTGAGCGATATTAACTGTGTATGCTTTTAGGTGGTCTTCCACTTCCATCCCTGCGCCTTTTGGTCCCACCTCTTCAACTCATGACGGCATCCTTGTGGCGAGTGTTAAAGCAGCAAGACATAACTAATTACTGGAAGGCTGCAGATTTTGTTTCCTTGGTGGTGGAGATGGTCCCAGAGCTGCTAATGTACAGCCACAGTACACAGCTCAATCTGGGTTTAAGAGCAAGGGTGAGTAAGAAGTCTTTTACATCCATTTCTGTAGTGTTTTGATCACATAAATAATGACGTTTCATGACATTCTTGTCAACTTGGTGTGATTTTTGAGTTTTTCTCCTCTTCTCAGTATATTCTTGAGCTGTGTCGGAATGAGTCACTAATAGATCCTGAGCTGGTGACATCTCTCCTGGACCAGTTGAAACATCCAACACCCACCCACATTGATGTAAGGTTTTATGTTTACAATATGAATCAACTGACTAGCAGAGCAGTAGATGCTAGGGCTGTTGTTGTACAATGCGAAATAATAAGCACCAGCTATGTTACAGGTGAAAAACTTAAACGTGGAAACTGTGGAAGCTGTGTTTTTTCAGCTGGTCCACACTCTGCTTAAAGATCCCGTGGAGAGAAAGCACTTTTTCTTGGTGAGGGATCATCTTATCTCAATTTTACACTAATGGTACTATTATAAGAATGGGAATTGTAGTAGAAAATAAAAATGACAAGATTACATGCTTAATGAAATAATGTAGCACATATTTGGTAAAAACTTCTCTTGTCTTATCTAAGGAGGTTTTCCCGATTCAATATGGACCACAGTATGACAATGATTTGAAAAATCTGTTTGGAGAGTTTCTCAGCCGACTGGCTCGGCTATTGCCCATTCCTGACCTAGAGCAGGTAAAACATATTGTGACAATATTTTTTAGAATGTTTGTTTGAGGCAACAAACATTTTCACTCTGTATATGTTGTTTCATTTTTTTATTTTCTAATCTAATTTGAAAGTACATATATTGCTTTATTTCAAGTCAACCTCTTAAGAATTTTAACTTGATATTTTAACATAATATAACATCTGTAAATAAAAATACACTATAATTCTAGTCTAACAACTTAAATTGAATTACTAGTGTTTAAGGTAATTTACCAATTTGAATTTAAATGTAGGATGAGTGATAATTTGCTTTGTGTGAATCTCCCACAGACTGCTTCATGGCTGGGGACAACACCCTCGGTTCTGGATGATTGTGTGCATTCTGTGTCTGAACCCACGGATCTGAAGAAGTTGCTCTGCCACCACAAAAACCTTGGGCATTTAGAGCACCATGGTGTGTAGCTCTTCTTGTTCAAGTGAACAGTATGATGGGTATCATTTCACGTCATAAGTGAATAGATATACACATAGAAGTTTTACAATTTCATTTGTATTTCTGTGCAGTTCCTCAGGCGACAATGGGTGGCTGCATCCTCTCGTCCCTGTCCAAATACCACCCCTGTACCGGGGCCACACCTGAAGAACAGCCTAGAGTGGACAGCCAGTCAGATCCTCTGAAAAGCCTTGGATGTGATCCAAACGTGGAGTCCCTTATGGACATCACTGCGGTGGAAGTTGTCGTGGTGACGGAAGGCACTGAGGTCGAGCTCGGAACAAGTCCGGAAAGTTTGGAGGACGTCATTGTCGAGGAGGGGCCCCCAAATCCTGAGCCAATGGAAGTGACACCAAATCCCCCAGAGACCGCCGCAGCAGATGTCCTCCATCCGGAGGACACTGTGGACAACGTGGCGTTCCCCCCGTACGAAGTAATCCCCCCGGAAGACGTCATGACAACCACACACAGTCCCGCACGGATGCGTGAGACCGAGACGGAGGTGGTCGCAGGTGGAGGAAACGCCGAAGCTGACGTTCATGACATGTCGGAAGAAGAGCAGCGTCACAGTGACCTGGACGGGTCCTCCACGCAGGAGACGCTGGCCCCCAATGCCTTGCTCAAGGTCCGCACCAGCGGGCGCAAACGCAAGCCCACCATGAAGATCCAGGTGACCAATCTGCATAGGAACATCGCCAAGATTCGAGCCCCCAGGAGAAGGTCAGAGGTGAAATCGGCTGCTTTGAAACAGGCGCCGTTTAACAGGTAAACCAAATGATGGTGGAGTCAGTAACTGAGGTCTTGAAATTGTCACCATTGACATCATACATGCTTCATGATTGACATTGCCTGTTGCTTTAACAGTGAGGAGCACTCCTACGGAACGCCTGTGGTCACTACCCAGGGTGATGAGGAAGGTAAGCTTCACTGTGAGTTTACTGTTTACTAGATGTCTTCAAACTTTTCCATTCCAGTAGTATTATTGGCCAATTTGACTCTGGTCTTTACCAAACTTGTTAAACTTTAAATTATTATTATCATTGATGCAAAAATATGTATAGTTTGTGAGAAAAATGCTTCATTTCTTAATAAATTGTGGATTTTCCTTAATTCCTTTACTGCACTCATATTTCCTTGTTTTGCCCCAATTGTTCTTTCTGCCATGCAGATGAAGCCCATGTCCAGAAGCACATTTCCACGGTCCATGCCAGCAAGTCCTCCCCTCTGCCCTCCCCACAGTCCTCCCCTCAGCCCCCTGAGAAGAAAAAAACCAGATTTAGCTGCCCAGATTGCAAGAAGACCTTCAAGTTCCAGTCGGTTCTGAAGGCCCACCAGCGCACACACACGGGCGAGCAGCCCTACCTCTGCTCGCAGTGCGGCCGCCGCTTCTCCTTCAAGCAGTCTCTGGAGAGGCACCGGCAGACGCACACGGACGGCTGCAACTTTGAGTGCCCGATCTGCGGCGAGCTGTTCAAGGCCCGCGCTGATCGACGGACACACCAGAACACTCACATGAAAAACGGGGACTTCCTGTGCACGGAATGTGGCCGGGGGTTCGCCTGGAAGTCTGCACTAGTGAGGCACATGAAGATCCATACCAGTACTGGCGATAAGTCTATGCAGCCCCACAAATGCCCCCACTGTGAGCAGGGCTTCAGGTTTGTGGAGTACCTCAACAAGCACCTACGAACCCACCAAGAGAGGCGGCACACCTGCAGCTGTGGAAAGACCTTTGCCTACAAGGCCGCCCTCACGGCACACCAACGCACCCACCAGAAGGAGCGGCCCCACCAGTGCACGCAGTGCGGCAAGGGCTTCCTCTACAAGGGCGGCCTGCTGAGCCACATGAAGATCCACTCCGAGGAGATGCCCTTCTCGTGTTCCTTCTGCACCAAAAGCTTTAAGCGCGAGCGGAGCATGAAGAAGCACGAGCGCTGCCACACCAGGGAGAACATGTTCAAGTGCAGCCAGTGCGACAAGAGCTTTGTCTACAAGGCCACTCTGGTGAGACACGAGCTGACCCACTCAGGCGAGAGGCCGTACCTTTGCGCCGACTGCGGAAAGGGCTTCTTCTCCCACGCCGAGCTCTTGAAGCACGAGCGTTTCCACACTGGACACAAGCCGTTCCAGTGCCCTCACTGCGGGAAACAGTTCACCCAGTCCTGCTACTTGACCGTCCACCTGCGCTACCACACCGGAGCCCGGCCGTACTCCTGCACGGAGTGTGACAAGAGCTTCCTCAGCGCCAACCGCCTGAAAAGGCACCAGCGAACGCATACAGGCGAAAAGCCGTACGTGTGTGTACAATGCGGAAAAGGGTTCAAGCAGTCGTATCATCTTAAAGCGCACCAAAGAACACACGATGCAGATTATACGTAAGAACCCCTATTGCCTCTAACTCTAGAGAGTCCAGTACATGCTCGGGCAAGATAGGGCTGCTTTAGAATGCCATACATCTGTTTATTCTTTATTGCAATAGATTAACACTGAAAAGCAGTGATTGCTTTCAAAATGATAAATGTGATGTATTTAAACTAATTGGTTTTGTAATTATGGCACAGTAAATGAGTCTACCAGCAAAAATGTCTTTCACATTTTATTACGTTGTTTACAAGCTCTCATAAACTTTCATAATGTCAAAGGTAGTCTTTATAGAAAAGCATGTTTCACAACAGAAAATAGGGTTCATTACAACATACACACTACTTATGTAATCTAATGAATCTATTAAATGTTAAACTGACAAACCACTCAGTTTTTGCAGGGAACAACTACAAAAAAAATTACAGTAACCATGTATCCTATAGAGCAATGGCTTTTAATAATGTGACATGGAGGACTGGCAGTATGTTTACTCCACCCAAACACAAATGAAGCAAAATTAGCATGAAGAGCGTTTGTTCAGCCCACCCAGGCACTTGTCAAACTACAGCAGTGCTACACAGCTATGTGTAAAGTAATGGGGCAGTGGTCACTTCCCATGGCTTTGTTGCGAATCTTGCTGTCACAGAGGCCCGGCACCAGGGCGGAGGACAACACGAAGTAGTCGAGCCTCCAGCCTACGTTTTTCGAGCGGGCGTTCATCATGTAGGTCCAGAAGGTGTACGCGTAAGCCTGCTCTGGGTACAGCTCGCGGAAGCTGTCGGTGAAGCCGGCCGCCAACAGCTGGCTGAAGCCTTCGCGCTCCTCGGGGGTGAACCCGGCATTCTTTTTGTTCCCCTTGGCGTTCTTGAGGTCTATTTCCTCGTGGGCTACGTTCAGGTCGCCGCACAGCACCAGTGGCTTGCGCTTATCCAGGTCACTCAGGTAGGCCCGGAAGTCCACGTCCCAGGTTTTGCGGTAGTCCAGGCGGACCAAGCCCCTACCGGAATTTGGAACGTAGGTGGTTACCAGGAAGAAGGTGGGGAACTCTGCAGTAATGACACGCCCTTCTTTGTCATGCTCCTCTTTGCCTGGTGCAGGGGGAAAACATTGTGTAGCTTAGTGTGGTGAAGGAGTACACTTTCCAATGTCCAAGGTGCTGTGTATGTGCATATGGGCACTTAAACAATACGCCTTAAAGGTATAGTTAAAAAAAAGGTGACCAGTTCACCAGCCTACACTTACCAATGCCATAGGTCACATTGAGGGGCTCTGTCTTGCAGAGCATAGCAACCCCACTATAACCTTCCTTTTCCTCTGAGCCGGCCCAGTACTTGTGGGGATATTCTGGCATGCTTGTAATGTCGGCAGGCAGAGCCTTTTCTGCACATTTAGTCTCCTGCAGGCACAAGACATCTGGAGCCTCTTCACGTACCCACTAGAAGAAAAATGTTTTCATATTATGCCAAATTGTCAAACAAACGTCTTGCCTCGTAATGTTTGAAGGCCGTCCACAAGCTGCACAATACCACAAAATATAAATAAAGACCACAATATAAAAAAAACTGGCATCACTATTATGTCAACAGTCACTGTCCAAACTTTCCCTGCAACAGCAACAATAAAGTGCAAGTGAGTGTTAAATAGTTGCCTATTTTTAAATAAACTCACATCAAGACCTTTCTTTTTCACCCAGGCCCTTAGCCCATCCACATTCCAGGAGGTAATCTTCATGTTGGCAGCACGTCCATCTTTGCTGGTCATTTTATCAGGAGGGTCATCATACAGTATTGGGGAATCCGGTTCTTTGGCTTTCTTGCCTTTTTTAGCAGGAGCTTAGAGGTGCAAAATTGTGGGTCAATAGTTTGATATTAGGAGTTCATGCAAGTGTAACAACACATGTATTAATTATATCATATTGCATAAATGGCTATACCAGAACGTGGAGGCCCCGTATTGCTTAAGTTAGTAATAACTTAAACCATACTTGTTTTTTAAATAAGAGTGGAAAAGCAATAATACCTGCGTCACATTCAGGCTCTGCCTCTGCAGCTGTCTTCTTTCCTCTCTTCATACTGGCAATTGCACGGTTTCCAAACAAACCTCGCACACCTACACAACACACGAGCCGCTGGAAAACAAAACAATGTACAACAGTTGTGTTGTAATGTCACAATGGTCAGTTAATTGTGATGATGGAATAGTAAAGGCTACTTTTAAACTAGTCGCGTTTAGGTTAAGTATGGCACCCATGGCTGTCCTTCGTGTAAGCTTGACTCACTAACTATCTGGTTAGTCGTTACAAATGTTTATTTAATTCTTTTAACAATGCGCTCAATGTACAAGCAATCAACATCGCACAAAACACTGTGACCATCAAGGCATATCATTTCAAACGCAGTATAGTATTTCAATGATCCGTGACCAACTAGGGGCGTACCTTGTTTAACAAATGCAAAATAATATGTATTATTTGTTTACGTGACAGGTTACAAGTTAACGAGAGCCTAAAGCAGACATTAATTTGCATGGTTCCGGAGATTGGCCTAGGTACGCTTGCTATATAAACGCTAGCCACCCCATAGGACAAAGGGATTACTTCGAGAGCACGCTGCTGGTGGGAATACATATTTGTGCTATTACCACAACCTTGTTAAATGTACAAGTGCAAACGCTGGATACTGACAATTACATTACAACTGACTTAATATGTATTTAAACGAGATAGAAAACTTACATGCAATGTTAACAGGATGCAAATACTAAGCACTCCTCGGCCACATCCACACACAACGCTACAGTACTACCATGGTGCTACTACAATGCTAGGTTTATTAGCATTGAGTGCGTTACGGTACAATTTAGTACCATCTGCCTGTGCCGGCATATGCATTTATAAATCAGTTAAACTCATTGATTGGGTGTGTATTGTTATGAATACCATGTTATGCATGCCATAACTGCATTAGCATATGTGAAGTTAACTGTATTCGATTTTCGAAGTTGTGTTGTATATGCATTTAATTTAGGCCAATTTAAGTTTTGATGTTCATTGAAGGAAAAACCACGCCATCAGTTACGCACGCGTGCAGATATATTGGACACGTGCTTGGTACCTGCTGTCGAACACGTAGGCATATGCATTATGCTATTAACTTGTTTATCACACCACGTGTTTATTTTAATACGCTGCTTGAAATAATAAATAATCAGTTGTTGACAGAGGAGCTACTCTGACAATCACGGCTATCCTTAAGACAGCTATTGGGTCCTACTTGCTGCGAGCAGCTCGAGTCCAGCGCTAGACGGAACTATTTGTCTTGTTGATGAACTCCAGTAGGTCAGTAGGCTACGTGACTTTAGAGGATTTATATATTATGAAAACGAATTTAGTCGGTCACCAACATTGTGCACAAATAAAGTCTAGGGCCGATTTGGTGTTGTTAATATGCGTTATATAACAAATAAGCATGTATACCGTAACCTTCCGTTATACATGAATGAGAACAATGAAGAGAAGTTGAGCTGAACGTGTAATGTTTTTATAAACCGTACATTTCCAAAGCCTCCGTAGAATTAGGTGCAGGCTAGTCACAGGCTAGTCACATGCTAGACACCCTGCGTCATCAGTTGATATTGCTTTTATTTCTTTTACTTTCTTAACGTTTTAGATGTGATGCCTATAGTTATTGGCTTCGAAGGAAGTGCCAATAAGATTGGTATAGGAATAATACGGGATGGGGAAGTGCTTTCCAATCCAAGGCGAACCTATATCACACCCCCTGGCCAAGGTAAGTTACTCTAGATTCATGATTTCCCCCTACTACTATATTTTCCTTATGAGCCGTGTGCACCTTAACTTCTCATTTTTCTTCGGCAGGGTTCTTACCTAGTGAGACAGCAAAACACCATCGCGGCGTCATTCTTACTGTCCTGAAGGAGGCGCTAGAGCAGGCCGGGCTGAAGCCAGGGGACATTGACTGTGTGGCATACACCAAAGGTAGGTAGTAGTACCTTTTTGGTTTTGACTTACAGCAGAATACACAAAATATGTCATCAATTTGGTGCCAATTCATCCCTTTTGTTTCTTAATTTCTTACTGTTCTTGTATCTGCTGTTGTGTTTCCAGGACCTGGCATGGGTGCACCACTAGTAACGGTGGCTCTGGTGGCACGAACAGTGGCCCAACTTTGGGGAAAGCCTATTATTGGAGTCAACCACTGTGTTGGACACATTGAGATGGGCCGTCTCATCACACATGCCGACAACCCCACTGTGCTCTATGTGAGCGGGGGAAACACACAGGTCGATGTCCAACTGGAGTTTATCGGAATAAACATAAATGATAAATCATTGTTTTATTATATTATTAATAATAATTTGTGATGTGGGGGTCAGGGGGAGCTTATATCAAGGATACATACTCATTGGCTCCTATTCAATCTCCCCATGAAGGTTATTGCATACTCTCAACGGCGGTACAGAATATTTGGGGAGACTATTGATATCGCAGTAGGCAACTGCCTTGACAGGTTTGCTAGAGTACTCAAGGTTTGTGCTATTCCTTCACATTTTTCCAGTATAGGTTCCGATTTGCAATTTCTTAGCTACAGCAAATCAGTGTTTCAATTCTGTCTAATACAATTCATACATTTGTCTCTATTGTGACACATTCTTCTATGCTCAGATTTCCAATGATCCAAGCCCTGGTTACAACATAGAGCAGATGGCCAAAAAGTGAGTTTTCTTCTCTCTCTCTCTCCTTTTAAACAGATCTTTGTTCCAATAGACTTTGGTGCTAGCCATCTTAGGCACCTTGTTTGTGCACCTATTGTCTTTGGATTTATATTTTGGTAATAATTGGTATTTGCTCTGTTGTCAGAGGGAGGAAGTATGTAGAACTACCATATACAGTAAAGGGAATGGATGTCTCATTTTCTGGGATTTTATCCCATATAGAGGTAAGTGAGTTGCCATTCAGTATGACTCAACAGACTTGAGCTTTTCCTCTTTGTGACTGTGAGACTGCTAACAGTGAAACTGTTAACGTTTTACATTAGAATTTGAGCACTTTCTAGATGACCCAGCAATGTCCTCTCTTCTTCCCAGGAATCGGCTCAAAAGATGCTGGGCTCCAATCAGTGTACAGCAGAGGATCTCTGCTTCTCCTTACAGGTAAGAAGAACCCCAGCTATTTTTGGTGATCGTCCTGTTCATTCAAGCAAGGCAACGCCATTAGGGTTCTATCCCACAGTTTTTCTTACAGCATTTTTTTTAAACTCCAATTTGTGTGATTGGAGAAAAGTTTCATTGCCCTCTTCTAACTTGGAGAGAAAATCATCACTCTAATAATTCCCCCCTCTTGCAGGAGACGCTATTCTCCATGCTGGTAGAGATCACAGAGAGGGCAATGGCCCACTGTGGCTCCATGGAAGTCCTTATTGTTGGCGGTGTTGGCTGTGAGTAGTGCCCAGATCCCTTTTCATTACTGGTGAGAGAAAGCCACTATACTGTAGTCTGGAACCAGTGGAGACCCAAGGAAAAGCAGTCGTGGTGGTAAAGTGACAATACGATTTCTGTGTTTCACTTACAGGTAATCTACGGCTGCAGGAGATGATGGGGGTCATGTGTAAGGAGAGGGGTGCAAAGCTGTTTGCCACTGATGAAAGGTAACCTGGGCCCAGGGCAGGATAAAGGATTTCCCCTCCCATTTCTATAGCAGCGTATCCCAATTTCAAGCTGTTTTATATAGCCTTCAATTGCATTACAGTCTCAAAGGGCTCCACAGGCCCACATTTCACATGGAAACATACAACAACCCCTTTACCTGTTCCTCCCATCAAGCAAGGAAACATTTCCATTAAAAACATGTGGATAAGAAAGTGGAAGACACCTTGAAAAGGGACCACAGAGGGAGCAACCATACCCTTGGAGGGCAGTTTAGAATTCAATAGACGTTGATTGGGCAACAATTGTAAATTTATACAATGAATGACTTATACCACATACAACACTGTCCAGACAGACGGACCCATACATTGTATGAATTAAGCTGTGCAATGGTCAGTCCCATGTAATATTGCTAGATAGTATACCACCTCCATCATAGGGGCAGGAGATGTTGCAGAGAGTCAGCCACCATTGTTTGGACAGTGTCCAGAATCACATTACAAGGAACATTATGTATACTGTTATCTCATCCTACATCCATCCATCCTTTCTAGTTGTTTCTGTTTACTTTAGGTGTACAATGATTTGAATATCACCACAGTCTCAAGTGTATTTTAATCAAATGTTTGGTCTACTTTGCCTTCTGAATGAAATCCAATCTTCCATGTTTACATTGTGGTGCAGGTTCTGCATTGACAATGGTGCCATGATTGCTCAAGCTGGTTGGGAGATGTTTGGATCAGGCCAGGTGACTGACCTGAAAGACTCCTGGATAACTCAAAGGTACATTTTCAGTTCATATTAATTTTAGTTCATTCCAATTCACCTTTGTCAGTCATATGGGCAAACTTCCAGAAAATGTATACATAATCAGACAATGTGCTCACAAATGCAGCATGATAAAGTAAACATTTAGGATGATCATGTCACTCCATCTAGCCAACTTCACTTTAACTTAGTTTTCCCCATGAACCCATATTGCCTTGTCACCATTGTTTGCAAGTTGTATTAATCTTGTCCAAAGAAGTCAACCTGGTAGCAAGCACTTAGTACTGTAAAATGAATTTCATTGCTAATGAATTATAAACTGTATTCCTTGTAGTGCTTGTTAATGTACATTGAGCACCATGGTTCTCTAAATAGGGTGTAATTGTAAACCGCAGGTACAGAACAGATGAAGTGGAGGTGACATGGAGAGAATAACACTTTGCAGATACTGATTCTTCACTTGGAATATCATGGTTAATGGGATTAAAGGCAATGTTGAAACCCCAGAGGGTGTGTATTTAATGGGAACTGACTAATTTGTACTTGCATGTACATTACAGCTCTGAACACTTAATTTACATTTAGTTATTCAGATTTGGACACCAATTTTAAGGCCATCAGAGCAATACAGAAATGAAAAGTTTATTCATTTTTATTAAGCAATACTGTTCACTTACAATTCTCCTCCAGTGTAAATCTTATGTAATTTGTCAATCATATTGAAAACATTAACTCCCTTATGGATATGAAACATTCAACCAATTAGGGAGGTAAACTAAGAAAGATTACGTAGTTAACATGCTATGTAGCACAAACTACCATTAAATCATAACCACTTAGTCTTGCTTCACACAGTAAAACCCCCAGATTTTGGGGAGGGGGGAGGGGGGTAAGACAGGGTTAAAGGTTGAACTCCTCCATTGACAACATCCTTGTGAAAACCAAAAGGTGTGGTTATAGAAGTCCTCTGTACACTAATTTTGTAGAAGCAGGTACAAGAAATTCTTCTGGTTTAAACAAACTGTCATTTGCACACAGGTTGGTCACAACAGATTTTTTAAACAAAGTGCTTGATTGACCACTCGCTTTACAGAGGACAGAAGAAAACATTCATAAAATAGATCTTTAAAAAGAAAAACGGATTCTTATACATACTGTTAAAATGACAACAGCACTACACATAGAAGCTAAAAATGTTCTAGTGTGGCAATGATTACTTAAGGCGGCTCCTGTAAGGCGTTTTAAAATATCCATTGCTGTCGATCTCAAAGTCATCGATCCAAAGTGTCTCAGTGTGGCTGTGTGTGAAGACATCCTGAGTGCAATGTGCTTGAGGGGGACATTTTTCTGTCCATGTGTTTAAAAACGTGCATGTAGAGGGATGTGGTGGGGGTGGGGTGGGGGGTGTAGTGGGAGAGGGTTGTTACTGATTGCTAGGCTGGCTGCTCCACACTGTCTTTGTACCAGACAATCTTTTTTGACTCTGAAGGAAACAAAAAGTACAATGTTGAGTGTTGTACTGCATATTAATACTGGTAGAAATCTGCTTCTATTCTGTACAAGCAACTAAACACTGGGAACAGTTAAGGTGCATTCTTGATTAAATCACTGATTTAAATTCTCAATTTCTATATATAAAAAAAATAGAGTCTTACCTTTTTGTTTGTTACAGACAGCCTTCCATTCTGTATGGAAAAGTTTGTTTTAGTTTAGTAGTGAAATGCAGCTCGTTAAAATGTACCACCAATGTAGCCAGGACAATTTGAATGACTCACCTCGACTGTGATAATGCAGAGCCTCCACTAGATGGCGAGTTGTAAGCAGAAGCTTGCTGTTGCTTTCATCTGTTGGGCAGTGGCCAAAGGCGACAGAGGTAGCAACCGGAGTAGCCTTGTCGCCGCGTGACTGGCCTGTGCAACTCGTCTCCTCTTCTGGGTCTATGGGCTGAGACGTGGCGCAAGGACCCAGGGGCTCCGTGGCCGGCCTGGCCTCGCTAATGAAGCTCAGGCCCCACTGGTTCTGCAGCAGCATTCCAATGGCAGGACGATCCTCCTCCAGAGCCCCACAAGATGCCCCGGCCTTCACCTTAGAGGCGTAGCTGACGGCAGGCTGCAACTTGGCCGGGCTGTCCTGCACAGGGAAAGCAGGTGGCGGCTTGAGCAGTGACAGACTGTCCTCCACCCATTTCTCCTTCTGGTTTGGCTTCTGGGGTCTGTCAGCCAGGCGAGCGGCTGCTTTCTGGCCCTCCCTGCGCAGGGTGTGGCTTTTGGGCGGACCCCGTCTTTCCTTAACTTTGCGAAATGCAAAGGCGTGTCCGTGAGAGGGCCCGTTCAGGTGGCCCCCAAGGTCTCTGGATGAGGGCTGGTGAGGCAGCTGCTCCACCCCAACAATGCAGCTGCCACCACCACCCCCGCCTCCACAGTTTCCAGAGCCAGGAGACAGGCGTCTGTTGCGTATGTGTGGTTCTGTATTGGTAGTGGATACAAGGACCGCTGGGTCACACAGACTGTCTGACTCGCACACAGCGTTACTGTTCTCCCAGGTGCCTAGATGAGACGTACAGATAAGTTTGTGTTTTAACCTCACGAATGAGATCAATTAATATACATAATATATTTTACTAAGATCATGGGCTATTAAACTTGCTTTAATTCGGTTGGCTCGAGTATTTTACCGTCGTAAATTATTTGCTAGTAGAGTATTTGTTACATATTTATACGTTTCCAGGTTAAGCAATCGCAGATCATCGCTCTTAAATTATTGTACTTCATGTTAGGTGCTTTGAGCACGGCCAACTCCTGACATAATGGCGCTTTCGAGAGACATTTTCGCGGAAATGAGCAATAAACACGTCATTAT
>JAODUG010000016.1:816395-828136 GCA_027564795.1 Aphredoderus sayanus | reverse complement strand
TCCACAGTCAGTGATGGTTTGGGGTGCCATGTCATCTGCTGGTGTTGGTCCACTGTGTTTTCTGAGGTCCAAGGTCAGCTGTCTACCAGAAAGTTTTAGAGCACTTCATGCTTCCTGCTGCTGATCAACTTTATCGAGATGCAGATATCATTTTCCTACAGGACTTGGCACCTGCACACAGTGCCAAAGCTACCAGTACCTGGTTTAAGGCTGGAGGTCACAGTGTGAAGAAGCACAAAGGACGTCATCCACAGTTACTGATAGGTAACTGTGGATGACGTGCAGCACTCCACTTTTTCTCTTTGCCTGACTGACATTGCACCACTCCCCTATGGTCCATCTCGCAGGTGGTAGGTTCACAAAATGTTCCCACATTGCCTTTTCAGGCTGGGCCTGGTCGAGGTACGTGGGCTGCCTGGCCACTAGATGCTCGCCTTCCAAATCTACCCCCAGGCCTGGCTATCTCCAGGGGTAGGTCCCGGTGACTCTGGTCCAGGCAGGCTGAACTGGATATTATTTGTTACCGCCATAGAGAATATTTGGACCGTGTTTGTCTGGACCTTCCACCCAGACCTGTTCGCCTTAGGGGACCCTACCGGGAGCATATAGCTCCAGATGACATAGCTCTGAGGATCATCAGGCAAGCCCCTCCACCACACCATACCTTTATTTTTATAAATTTAGAAATGTATATTAGAATTGGGGCAATAGTCAACATTTGTCCATAATCATATTTTTTCTATACTTATCCACACCGGAAAATGACTCAAATTCAACACTTTTCCATACTACGTAGGAACCCTGAAGGAACCATCCGTGAGAGCAAGACTCCTAAACCTCCCCCTGCTCCTTAATACTTAGATAAAAGCATCTGATAGATTACATACTGGTGAAATAGAAAATACAAATATATATAATTAATATATTAGTCATAAATACAGTGTAGATTTTGTTTTCAAAACAAGAACAACACTTCCGCTGTCCTTGGGCTTCAAACACAATACCAGCAGATGGCGCGAACCGTGGTACATCATATGTCCGTATTGTGGTTGGCACCTTCTGCTGGCACAAAAGGTAGTGCACTGGGTCATTTTGACCCATAGGACAGCGGGAGGATTAAGCAAATTATTAGAATTATGAAATCATTAAGAGATCAATGAGAGATTCAGACTTCCAATAAACATTGTCTTGGAAGACTTAGCATGCATACGCATTTGAGATGCAGAAAACACATGCATGTAGAAACACACAGACATTATAACACTGTACACAAGCACATAATAATGAGCTTATTATCAAGTTACAGAGGCTTGAACCACTAAGCTCACCTCCTGCACACAGTATACATGCGGTTGGCTGTAGAGATGCGAAAAGGTTCGTTTTTGGAGCGTGTCAGGCTGTTGCTCAGTGTGCCCAGGCCCAGGCGCTGGTAGTCACGGCAACAGGCGCGTTCCACCACATTGCTCATGGTCTGCCGGTCCGAAGAGCGCATGGTGGAGGAGAGTGTGAGCGAGCTCTGGTCTAGCTCTTCTGACACTGTGTGGTGTGACAGAGAGAGAGATTGGGGACTGAACAGGAGACTTCTGGGTATCTGCCTCATACCGACACTGGAGAGGATGGTACCTGAGATCTCATCCTCATCCAGCTCAGACTGAAAGCTTCGGTTCTCCCAGGTTGGGGGGACATATTTCTTCCTGGTCACGTACTGCCGACCGATTGTCCTTTTAGCGGTCTTCACCAGGCTTTTAGAGAGCGTCCTGACAGAGGAAGAGAAGATGCAACAGATGGGGGTGAGTCAGGATATGTTCAGGGATGCATGTTCTGTGTACTGCAACACACAGACCGAAAAAACCTCTGGGCCTGGGCCCAGTTCTGAGAACTATGAGAACTCTGAGAACAATGCTCTAGTGCTGCGATCATTCCTTACAAAATGGTGCATGTGTGTGTGCGTGCGCAGGAAGCTGGCAGCACATAGTACAAGGCTCAGACACACTGTCCATGTCCAACATTCAGAATTAAAGGTCCTGCACTTTGCTTGCACTCAGCACTAAGGCACCCAAGGCCTGCCAACGAGAACTCAGTCAGCTGTATGGCTTCTTTGGTCAACATCATTTATCATCCATCCCGTTTTAACTCATACCACTTTATAAAGTAGCAGCAGATTTTATTGTTTTTTTCCTGCCTCACACAATTTTACATCTGTTTCTAGCACATTTCCAGTCAGTGTACTATCCAATACAGAGAACCTGATATTAGCAAAGCCAAGGATCTTCTTGCCATTGTGTTGGTTTAATTTACAATAGCAAAGCTATTAAAATGAAATATTTTACCATCAACAAGTTATCCTATGCAGCTTTACAGAAACTACTGAAACATATGTTTTATTGTCTGTTTTATGGTACTGTGTGTATCCTTTATATTCTATAATTCAGCTGATGCGTGTTGTGGGTTGCTGACCTGAAAGACTGGTTCTTGTCCTTAGTCTTGTGTTCCACCATCATCTTGGCTGACTGGCCCACAGTGAAGGCAAACGTTCCCTGCACATGCTGTGGGTAGCGAAGTTTGTGCATGTGCTTCCTGAAGACCTCAGCCAGGTCCGATGCAACTTCTTCGTCAAACGCAACTTTCATCAGCTGCACACAAACGTACATTCAATCATCTGTGACTTGTTTCAATTGGAAATCCAATGGATAGAAAATAGCATCCCCAACTTAAACTGTGCAGTCTGGAGCTGCTCTCAGTCACAGTGTCCAATAATAAACAAAACAAAACAAATGGTGGTGCCAGATTGTATAACAGATTTTACATACAGCAAGATTCTGTACATTTCAATAGTTCTGATGGAATGTCCTGGCTTAAAATTGTATTATCTAATAACCAGTTATCTGGCCAGTCTCTGATGCAAACTACTTTGACTGGTTGACTAGGGATATATCTCAAGTGTTGATTGAAGATTCTTGTGGAAACCACTGCTATGTTTTGCAACAAGGAGCAGTTAGCAGGTCAGCTTGTCCTGAGTACATACATTAGTTAGTTCTTAGTCAGAAGACCTCATCTCTAGTGTCTAGCCAGCCATGCGTTATGTTGGGAGGTACCTGGAAAGTGCAGGACCGCAGCTGCAGCCCCTCCTGGATGAACTGATCCATGGGCAGGCTGACAGAGATCCTCTTCTCCTTGGTGAGAGAGGCAATGGGGAAGGAGCGTGTCACCACCTGCTCGCCCACTGAAGATAACAGAGTGTGTTGACATACATTGTGTGCCTCTGCATCTAGCTCTGCAAACATGAGTATGCGCGTGTCCTCACCTAGGGGATCGGTGGGTGTCCCCTTGAAGATGAGGCGGTAGGTGGTGAGGAAGATGGCACCCTCGGCGGGCAGCAGGCTGGGGCCGCCCATGGCCCCCGTGGCCTCCTCCCGCCCATCAGGGATGAGGTGGACACGCATGCCATCCATCACAAACTCCTCCCCTGGCAGGAGGTGTGGTCTCAGCAGCTTGGGCTGGAGGGGTGGAAGGACAAATGGCAGTTAGAGAGAACGTACCAACCAACTAGCACAAATGTGCATGACAACACCTCACTCATCACGCCATGCCATCACAACCATGCTGTGCCAACGCACGACTTGCTGGGTGCGGGTGACATGCCATATCAAAACCAGGCCAACATTTGTTAGGTATTCCTGGTAGGTATTCATTAGAAACATCTGTCTGTGTGTGCCTGGGAAATGCAAAACACAAACAGCAGAATATATACAGTATGCTGTGAGCACAATATAATGCCTGTTTATATAAGGAGATATAAAACAATTCACATCGCTCGACTGGAATCTTTGTAGCAGGGACTGGATTCTTCCCTTGGGAAAAGAAATGCTTGTATTTGCTGATCACTGTTGTTTTTTCACAAGTTAAAGTTTTTTTTGGGAGGCCAGTGAACATTGTATTACAGCAGTCAAGAGGTCTATAAACAAAAGCATGAACACGTTTTTCTGCATCCGTTTCATTTATCAATGATCGCACTTTAGCTACATTTCTAAAGGTGGAAGAATGATATTATCATGACCTTATTGATGTGTGGTATAGAGCTTAGAACTTAGTCTAATATAACCCCAAGACTGGTAACCTCAGATTTTATCATGGGGATTAGATTATTAGCCAACATTTCTCTTTTTGCTTTAGGGCCAACAAGCAGCATTTAAATGTTGTCCTTAAATCCTTAAGTCCTTATAACTTATCCATTCATTTATTGTAAAGACATTCAGTGATGGAGTCCATAGCTGCATCATTCGGTTCAGTAGAGATGTACAATTGCGTGTCATTAACATAATTATGGAAAAATACATTGTGCTCCCTAAGGATGTCACCAAATGGTAGCATGTAAAGCCAGAATCATAATGGGCCAAGGCAACTTCCCTGTGCCACCCCAAAAGAAATGTCTCTCAGACACATGATCTAAGACTGACACAGAACTGCCTTCCTTGATGTAAGGTTCAGAGTCTAATGTCAGATAGACCCAATAATATTTAAACAAGATGTATTAAAATATCATGATCAATGTTATTAAATGTTGCACTCAAGTCTAAGACAACAAGAATTTAAATTTATTCTGATCAGTCAAATCTGAGATCTATTTTTGTGAGAGCAGTTTCAGTGCTGTGGTGTGTTCTAACGTCTGATTTAAATACTATCTTTTACAGTATATTACTAATAAATGGCAAGTTAGATATTGGCCAGTCATCAACATCAAGGTTGGATGTTTTCACTAAAGGCTGTTTGAATGCAGTTTGATCATAAGCAAGTGACAACAAAAACTGGAAAATAGGTCAATAGCTGTCAAGTGCAAAATCTGTTTAGACAACTTCACAAAAGGACTATGATGTTGTTGTTGTAGTCTGACGCAAGTTGAATGAATGTGTATGTGCTGCTCATTTCACCAAGGACTGCAAACTGACATGTATTAGTATTGTCAAAATAGTGTAAGTTCTAACTTCAATACAGTATCAATATTCGATTTTTGAAACGGCGAGGGCATAACCTTTTAGGTCTTTATTCAAAGCTACAACTTTTCTCATCTAGGCTAGCAGCAGAATAGCTGAGTAACTGTAGTACAACAATGGTCCCCACCGGGAACTATTTGTTTTGGCGGAGCCAAAGCAATTATTAAATAAATAAAATTGTCTATTGCCACACTTGTACAAGTGTTGTACAAAAGCAATATCACACATATCACAATAATACATATCAGCAAAGTTGAGCTTGTGGGCAGTGGGCATTGCAGCAGTGCGTGTGTGTTTTAACTCAATGTCGGGGAGAAAAGCTTGAGAAAGTGCACTTTCAGTATAACTACTGCAGAAAATGAGTATTGAAACAGTTTCAAAAATTCTCTATCGATATGTATCAAAAATCGCTACTTTTGACAACACTAATGTATATAAAATATTAGTTGGGCTTTGGTTCAAACACATATGCAGATGGACGGTCACAGATTGGGACAAGCAGCATATTTAGGCTTGCCTGTTGCAAAGTTTTGTGGCTTTGAAGGAGTTGAAATTGTACCTGAATGTTTACAAAAAGATGTTTAGAGTAGACACGCCTCTCTGATGAAGGTTCAAGTAGCACAGCCCTCATGAAAAAGTCTCATGAAGTAGAGAACTTTACATGGGTAGGGTGCTTTGACACCAATTATAAGACAGCTATATAAGCACAACCGTGGCACACTCAACAGCATCCTCCAGACTGAAGGCACACCAGTCAGGGTCTGGTGTCCTCCATGCCTGGCAGGGTCACAGCATCCAGGCTGTAACAGGGCCTTGGAGGCAGACAGCACCAGAGAGGGGACAGAGAGGCACTGCATCACACAGACATGCTGCCCAGTCCATGCTGGCAACGCATGCGGTGAGTCACCACAGTGCTGGTGGCCAGACGTACCTGCTGTGACACTGCGAGCGTGAGCAGGAGGGGGTGGTGGGCAGGGGAGTGGGCTGGGCTGGCTGGGGCACCGTGTGGCCTGTGTCCAGAGAAATGTAAAAATAGGAATTGGTTACCTTTTGGATGGGAGGCAGACGCTTGCTCTCCCGGTGGACTGCGTCCAGCGTCTCTATGTGCATCTGGACAATGTCTGCAGCCAACAGGCCATAGAGGAGGAGGAAGCAGAAGACAAATTATATGTCACTTATCTGGAATTGAAATGGGTACAGTCGGAATATTTCAAACTAATATGTAAATTTCCCAGCATGAGATTCATACAAGAATTAGCTAATAGTGGGATTATTGGGTTGGTACCTGGTATCATAGTGTGAAGAGCCTTCAGATGGTCATTGGTCACGCCACTCTCAGTACACACTTTGTCCACAAAACGGTTAATGAAACGGACCACATGGTTTGCTACGTCAGAAATTTCTGCATCCTCGAAGCCACTCTCTGTATCGTAGCTCTCCGCCATGCTGCCTGCAATGCTGCCAGGTGAAACACTTAAGTGAGTGTGTGTGCCATCCATTTTGACAACCCACTTAATGCTATTATTTCCCCATCAGCAGATCTTTTGTTCTTCTTTCTCACTGTAGTCTCAATCAAAGTATACTGTCTTGACAGTGAGGCATTATACATTAACTACATCACTTCCTGTGTTGGCCAATGTACCTGTTGGTGACGTAGCTGTTGCTGACACTCTCCACATCCCCCAGGCCGCTGCTGCGGAGCAGCCGGCTCTTGCTGGTGTCCAGTGGCAGCAGCAGGTAGCTCATGCGGTTAGCGTAGTGGATGGCCTGGCTGAACACAGTGCTCTCCTCCTTCTGCACATGCTCCGTCTGCATCTCCTTGCTGAGGGTGGCCCACAGGCGGCTCTGTTCTGACGCCAGCTCCAGGGCACTCACTGCTGTCCAGCCTTCACCCAGCCCATCCTGCTGCTCCTGGGTGTGGGCCCACGCAAACAACATATACAGTATATATATATACACACACACACATTTAAATACAAGAAAAACTTAACACAGTTATACATAGATTCAGGTTCAATTATTAATACATTGTAGAGCAGAATAAATAGAATATTTAGATTTGAAAACATTGTGGTTGAAATCTTGTTAGTATTTCCAAGAGTGGCTGGCACAATCTTCTTCTTCAACTTCTGTAGCTAACATAAAATTACACCAATTGAAAAAAGAAATACACAATAGCCAAAACAACAACTGAACTATTAGGGCTGACTATTAGGGCTGAACACAATTACGTTTTCAATTGTTTTCAAAATTGCAATTTGAGACAATCAAACAAACAACGTTCTTAGTCACAAAACCATCCTGATCTTTCAAGCTTCAATTTAATTTTGCTGTCTGAAAGGCTGGGGATCATTGCAACTGTAGTCCGAGTAGCATCTGAACTTTCACATCAGCGTCTTATAGCTACAGGCGTGGTTTTGGTGTGACGATAGAGAAAGCGACTTGGAAACTTGAAAATATCAATGGCAGATCTTAAAAAAACTTAACGTAGATGATGCTATATCTTCAGTTTTATCTCAACTGAAGACTATATCTTCATTGAAAATAGAACAAACAGCATTGAAGGCTTTTTTAGACGTAAAATGTTTGTGCTCTGCTCCCAACTGGTTGCGGCAAAAGTTATATTTCCTACGACGTCATATTGGTTTGAGTGGGGTTTATGAGGGGGCGGTAGTGGCTCAGTGTGTAGCGCGGGGAGACAGGTGATTGATAAGTCGCTAGTTGGAACCCCACTAACTCCTGACCAAGTGTGGAGGTGTCCCTGAGCAAGACACCTGGTGCTCAGGTGGCTCCTTGCATGGCTGACACCACCATCGGTGTATGAATGAGTGTGTGAATGGTGAATGTGAGGCAATCATGAACAGCGCTGTGAGTGGCTGGTAGATTAGAAAAGCGCAATATAAATGCAACCCATTTACATTTATGAAAGAAACCGCCCTAAACAAACAGTTCTCATGGACGCTCCCCAGATAAAGTTGTGAACAACAATCCATCTGGCATGTCAGGTTACCATAGGTCTGTATGACCCCTTAAAACAGACTTATGTATCGGCACATTGTCTTCCTGAGAGGTGGCACCTCACTAAGGTGGCCTGTTGCTCTACCTCGTCTGTCTCCAGGTAGAGAGCCCGAATGTGACTCTGAACGTCACTGTAGAACATGGCCTCCCAGAACTGCATGTTTGTCCACACCATGTGATCCTGTACACAGCTGTAGGCAAACTGAGTGATGCCTGCCCCCAGTTTCTGTCAGACACAAATACAATTGCACAAAATAACTTACTTTGATTTCAGAGGTTTAAAATAAGAACTATTTTGATCTTATGTTTAGATCCAACAGATGAAGGAACTTACTCTACAGAAGGCTGTAACCAAAGGAAGAAGGGCTGCTGCTATCCCATGTTCATCCATGTGGGAGCAGTCCTGAGCACAGAGGAGCAACATGTCACTTATGTCCATGCCATGAATTTCAACATTGTGTTTAACATCACTCTCCATTTCATACAAGGCCTCTGGTTGTTAAAGAGACATTTTCCAGACTACTGCAGATTAGGATCATCTCTGCTAGTAGCACATTTCAATAAGTCACTGTTCTTAATTATGCATGTTGTGCTAAAGTGGGCCCTGACTTCACACAATGAAAGAATCATTAATGAATATTTAGTACAATCTCACAACCAGTTACTGAGGCATGTTGTGATTTTAAACAACCTACCTGTAAGGTGCAGTTCATCATGCGGACGATGTAGTCAAACTGTTGGTCATCCAGCACAGCCCGGTTCTGTAGGACATGTTGATTGAGCTCCTGGGTCAGACAAACTCGTGCAGCGCGGCCCTTGAGCGCTCGCAATACTGCTGGCATGAGCTAGATGGAAAGGGACAGTCATCAGAAATAAGATATTTGCATTTTGCTATTCAATTAAACACTGTTTTATATTAAATCTTTATTTAACCAGGAAAGTCTAATTTGCAAGATAATCATAGCCAAGACACCGGCATCAGACAAACGTTCAGGCTGCAGACAACAACAATTTACAACAAAATACATAATACATTTGGGGCCCTCATCTACAGATGTGCACATAACTACATGGTACAAGAAATGTGACAAACTAATTCATTCTTTTGTAAAAGATACCATGTTTAATCTGAGGACTATTGCAATCTGTTGTAGCCCCGACTGTGGAATAACCTTCATATTTGTAATCACATCATTCCCACCTTCAAGACTTAAAGTCTCATCTTAAAAAAGAATTCTTAGTCTTTTGTGTTCGAGTACAAATAAACACCCATGCTTGTTTGTTTCATGTTCCTATTTATTGTTGTATGTTTTATTCAACCGGTTTTTTTATAGTCTAACTCTGTACAGAACTTTGTTCACCATTGGTTGTTTTTAAATGTGCTTGAGAATATACTGTGTCAATAACAAACGTGCAATTTAACCCAAAAAGGCTCTCAAATGAATTTCTTTGGACAATATTGGGTGAGACTACTTAATGAATAAATCCATGTGTAAGGTTTATGTTCTGTACAGACTGAGGGAACAAGACAATAATTGTAGCAAAACAGCTGTGGTTTGGAGGTAACAACCCAAGAAAAGACTTTAGATAAGTAATACATGTTTTAGCTGTTATTAATTTAAGATAGTCAACATGCCATTAAAATGGTTTTAATTAGACAAGTTCAACTGAAAGGCATTGCACAGAAGTTACATTAGCTGCAGGAAACTTGCTACTGTCTGTACATGTTTAACATTATGTGTTGTCGACATGTAACAAGTTAACAGTTTTGTACACACTGAATAAAATCATAGGCAACCTGCATAGAAAGGTATTATGCTGCTACAATATACTAGACATGGCATTCAAAGGTATCAGGTTGTTTCTGGGCTGTAGTTTCTGGTAGACAATTGACTGAGTATTTTTCAATGATCAACTTAAAAGGTGGAGTAAGCGATTGTATGCTAATGCCCTAAAAATATCTCCTCACGGTCCAGCCACTAAGTGACTGTTCTGTGTGCATTAGAGCTACACGATATTACCTAAAATCAAAATCCCATATAATTGAATATTGTACCTCTTACGATTAATTATTGTTTGTTTTTAACGATTAAGGTTTACTTTGAACTGTGCTTAACTATTTAAGTTGGGATGTTTCTAATGATCTTTGTTATTTTAACCCTCGTGATGTCCTTAA
This sequence comes from Aphredoderus sayanus, assembly GCA_027564795.1. Taxonomy (NCBI): domain Eukaryota; kingdom Metazoa; phylum Chordata; class Actinopteri; order Percopsiformes; family Aphredoderidae; genus Aphredoderus; species Aphredoderus sayanus. The sequence continues at coordinate 817,951 of JAODUG010000016.1, read as the reverse complement.
AAATATCGCATTTTGCCACCCAGCGGCACCATCTGATTGTGTATGATTTTGTGTGTTTTTTAATTGGCATTGCTGTGTGTATTTATTTCTTTATTAATTATTTCTTTATGTATTTGTGTTTTTTCATGCCTTTTAACTCTGCTGTTGTCCTCAGGTTATCAAACACACACCATGTTATAACAGCAGTGCACATCATATGTGTGTGTAAGCTGTAGAATTAGGTTTAGCGCTTTCTATCTGCCACAAAGCTAGTGATTTGGGTCAGTTTTACCCGGAGGACATCACAAGGGTTAAAATAATTCAAGGAAACACTACACAGTTTAACATATGGTACATATGGTTATTTATTGAACATTTCTAAAAATTGCTTTTAAAGCAATTGTTCACATTTTCAATCAGTCACATTTAAAAAAAATGTTGTGCCAGTAGAGGGCGCCAAACACAACATGAACATATGACATTCACCGGTATTACCTTTGGTCACTGAAACTGTTTTTTTGCAGTGTTTACATTTTATTTCATTTTCCTCGGTGTCATCTTTATTGAAGCCAAAATGTGCATATGCATAAGACTGGGCCACAATGGCATTTGGTGAGAAGAGTACAACATTGTAGTAATGCCGTTCCTACCTTCTTGGCTTCCAGCATCTTGTTCTCAAAGATGTATGTGATGCAGTTCCTGACCACCTCCAGCCTGCGGGCGCTGTTGGCCAGCATGTTGCTATTCCTGTCCACGATGTCACCTGTAGCAGGAGGACAGCTGATTAGAGACTCCTTAATCACACCAGCCCCTACCATGCCCCCCCACACCATAAAACATCTGCAGTGAGATTGATTAAGCGGCTGTCAGAAGTCTAGAGGAGTGCAGAAGAGCGAAGCCTATGGGCTTACAGTTTGTGCTTACTACCAGGTCCCAGACTAATACTGGTGGTGAAGCCACGTGGGAGCTCTATAGACCAGTATGGTGTCACAAGGCTACCTAGATCACACTTCCCTTCATGTTCCCCTATTCCTGCTGCTCCATCCCCATCTCACCCAGAGGGGGTCCGGAGGGCACCATGCCCTTTAGCTCAGCCTTGACCAGCGGAGGAGCAGTCTTCAGCTTGGCTGCCGCGTGGTCGATGAAGAGCTGCACCGTGACCTCATCCAGCAGAGGAAAGGGCGCCTGGTTCTGGGGGGGGCTCCTACCTGCACTCTCTGCTGGTCCCTGGACCTTGTGCATGGCCACGGCAGGGTAGGGGTTTTCCTATTTGGGAGGACACACAAATGGCTTATTGACAGATAAGGTCCATTTCCAAAGGTGAGGGATTTACTTTGTGTAGGGATGGAGCATACGTTTTTGAAGAGCTGTTCGGCCAGCTCCTTGATGTGATTCATGACTTTGTGCAGACAGTTCTCCTCCTGCCGAATACGCTCTACCTGATTGGCTATCAGCTGTGGAAAAGGAAAATTGTTACCACATGCTTGTATCTATACCATGATCTACACTGGTGGTGTGCTTCACAGTTACCACATGCCTGTATCTACACTGGTGGTGTGCTTCACAGTTACCACATG
>JAODUG010000016.1:805374-816295 GCA_027564795.1 Aphredoderus sayanus | reverse complement strand
GGGTTCCTTGCTGGAGCTGCTGCCCCCGCGACCCGACCTCGGATAAGCGGTTGAGGATGGATGGATGGATGGATGGATATTCTCATAAAAGTGGGAGCAGATAATATAGTCATAATTGCACTTATCTATTACTGATATTTATTACATTATTACATGTTATATTGTAGGGAATTTCAGCTCCATTACTTTGCCAAAGCCAGAATGAAGTCTGTTACCTCAGATTCCCTGCGTATTGTTGAAGCTGCAGTCGTGTGCATCTTTTCAGGATGCCCTATTTCATATAGAACAAATGTGGAGCTTTTCTTTAATCTTGCTGCTTATCTCATCTCTGCCTTGGTTGTTTGCATGAGCCATTGGAAGCGCTCTAAGGTGAGAATGCTATAGGGAGACAAAAAACACATTGTCAGAACCTGTCCCAGGAATACCCCACATGCACCACAAGAAGAAGCTTCAAGGCCACCGAAGCAGCCTCATATCCTGATGATCAGAGGCACCAGGTGCGCCAGGTGTGCAATCAGTCACTAACTAGACAAAGTCTGTGCGTCTCAAAGAGGGATGTGCTTTAAAGAAATATGTCCATTGCATTATTTTTCATTCTAGTTTACGTGTAATTAACTTAGTTAATGCCATTTGAATATAGTTGAGCCATTTGAATCCAGTTGAACACGATGTCAAGCTGATCTAGCTTACTGATCTCTTGGTCAAATAAAAAATGACATAAGTGGTTAGAAAACACATTTTAAAAGGAGGACCTATAATAGCAAACTGTTCATCAGTAGGCTAATAGAAAGGGTGGTCATTCAACAAAGCCATATTAAGCCTTTAGTGAACCCTCCAACCATATGTATGCCTAAGTTACTTTTAACTAATTCCAAACTAATTATTGTGTACAAAAGACAATGCAAGTGGAATCATATAAAAGTCTTATGCAACTTTCAATTTCAACGTGACCACCTTTTAAGCCATGTGCTTTATACAAGCGCCAGCGGTTCCAGTTCTTTCGCTTGCACGAGATTAAAATACAGTTAAGAGATCATGTTCTCAAATATTTAGCTTGTCGTCACAAAACCCTCAACAGTTGCTTTTGGTTAGGGCTAGTCGTGCGTGAAGGATGTCTATGGGGGGGCCCCGTGCTTTCGTTGGAGAGCTCCAGAGACAAACAATATTGTGATATCAAGACTCTCGCTTGCTATACAACCCTTCCTGGGGACGGAACAGCATGCGGAGGCTTTCTGATGTAGCCACACTTGCTTTGTTCTGCGAAGACCTGTTATGCAAGAGCGTTGTCGAAAGCCTTTGATTGTTGTTGATGTCCCCAGTGGCTGGACCGGCGAGACAGGGAACTGTTTACTTACATTCTCCATCGCTCTCTCGCACTGGCAAGCGAAGGGTAGGGTCTGTTGGCGAGGTTCCGCTTGCCAGCGTGGGCACGTCTCACAAAAAGGTGTTGCTGAGTGTATAATGGAGTGTGTGTGCGACGCAGGAACCTGGGAGCGAAGTTTTGAGTAATCGGGAAGCGGAGTAATAAGCTTGAATAACAGCGCATGTTCCCCGGGGCAATGGATGCGATCCAGGTGGCAGGGCGGTGGCTTGCACGCAATGGATTCAGAGCAGGTAGAGCTACGCTTGACTCAGGTCAGGCCACGCCAGCAGTCAGACACCGCATGGGTCATGCACTACAGTGCATAATAAAACGAGTACTAAGGCTGTTTGAGCACAAACACACACACCCAAGCCACCAACAGTCGTGACAACAGTCGTGACAACAGCCGCGGCAAACACCGATGAAGTCCAATATAGGCTTTGTGTCAATAACGGTTAAAGAGCTGAATGTTAAATATGCCTTCAAGAAAGTTCTCAAATATATCAAATTCGTGACAAGGCACCCTTAGATTGACTACTGTTAGCAAAAGACACAATAATGAAATGTATACCACGGGGCCAGCGTATGCTACCAGTAGGCTGACGTACACTGTCAGTATATACAGTATACCCGCATACATTGTCAGTTCAGCGTTTCAGCTGTGTCGTGTATTTCGGTATGCATGCTGTAGTAGGCTACTGCTTCTTGCACTCATTCACTTTGTATGGAAGGTAATTGCATGCAAATGCTTTCATTAAGGATGCAACAAGGATAGTTTCCAGTTGGTAGACAACTTGTTTTAGGCCTATCCTTAATTTATAACAGTTTCCCATTGCTTTGCTTTACATACTAATACAATGGTTTATCACCACAGCAATTCCAATTTGTTTAACGACTTCTGTTTAACGGTCCATCCCAACATCTTGCTAGGAGGCTTGTGCTCTAAAATAACACAGGCACCTGAGTAATAACACAGGCACCTGAGTAATAATTAAAGATGTTGACAGTACATGGATTGTGAGGATATACTAGTTGTGATAGTGACACCTCTGATGTGAATAGTTGTTTTAAAGTCTGGACCAGCCAGGGGGGCTGTTGTGAAATAAATTGACATAGAGTTTGTGGAAATGAATAGTGTTTTTTTTATACTTTATTACAAGAGACTCGGAAGCCTCTGAATGACTTGACAGAATTAAAGTGTAAAGGAGAGAAGAGATGACTGGCGAAGGATTGATCCAGAAAGCAAGAGATTAGAGAGTGGATTAGAGCCACGCTGTGGTGTTCTCAGAGGCATTGTGTCTCTGACATGAATGGCTGAGCACTGACCGAGTGTAAGTCAGAGACAATGCCATGCCTTTGAAGTTGGACGCGAAGGAGGGGTCTGGAAGCAGATCACGGTGTTTACGTAACGCCACCCCCACCTGACTGCACTCTCAAAAGGAGATGGAGAGCTGCAATGGCTCAGTTACTGACCTTGAAAAGCTGTGAACGTGCGTTTAATCACAGAGATGAACCTTCATTGCCTAATAGGTTAATCCTAACTGTTACACCATGCCAAAGAGAAATACAAGGCACATCATTTTAAGGAAAATGGCCATATAACACTGTCAGACAGTCAGTGACGATGTAAAGACCTGCACTGGAACATCCAGGCTCAATGGTTCTGATCTATAAATCAAGTAAAAAAGACCAACACAGATGTTCTCCATTCATAGTAATCTGTACATATTATGTGGGAGTTAAGTTCCATGCAAGCAGACAAATACAAGTTACAAATGTATGTTTAAGAGTGTGTGGTGAATGGGCCCATACTGGTTTACAGCAGAACAATACCCCACCAGGTCACTACCCTGCCTTGTTTAAATCTACTGCTGTACTACACCAGGGGTTTTCAAAGTTGGGTCCAAGGCGATGGGATGATTTCAATGTTGAAAACATGTTATTGTTTTATTTAGTCAAGTTCTATTATCTTTTAATAAAGTGAGCATACATTCTTCAGAACTATTTCTGCCTGTTTATATATTTTAATGTTATTGTACTAAAATAGGTGGTTTATAGTGAGCTATAAAACACTGGGATACAAAATACTGCCCCTGTTTTTGCACAAGGGGGGGCGTGAAGACATTCCCATTTGCTTTACTGATATGCAGTCACCCCCCCACACACACATTTTAATTTCCTGTCTGGATTTCTGTGTTCAGTACAATGACTACTACTTTCTATCAGACTAAACTGACGAGTACTCTGCACAATAACAAACAGTACAATTCCTAAAATCCGCTTTTATTCACTGTATATATCTTTGTGTATAGAATAGATAATATGTCTTTTGCAATAGTTTCCCAGAACCACAAGAGCTGCGTGACCTTGTAGGAGCTAGGTACAGTGTACCAACAATGGTAAAATCTCATCTTACCTTTCAAAATGTGAGTTTACACCTCTCCCCTCTTCCCTACCACCCACTCCCTACCACCAAACCTCTACAGTAACACCAGCTTGGACAACTCACAACAGAAGCAAAGCTGGAGGGGGTCAGGGAAAGGGATCGGTCTTAAAAGTGTCTTACACATGTAGTTACGATAATCTGTCCCTGTTTTTGTAACAAATTTTCATTTTCTGTGGGGTGGACCACACATCGAAGAGGAAACGCCTGGAGCTGGAAGGTAGCATGTTTATCTCACAGATTTCCACCCAGGTCAGAAGAACAAACAGTTTAAAGATCGGTGTGGTCTTGAAGACACCAGAGGCAGGCATGCATATAAAATGGACACAAAATCACACCTCTCCTCTGGCTAACCTCATCTATTCTGTCACAATTCTAATATGGAAAATCTTTTTACATTGTCAACATTTAGTAAATTCCCTCATCTAAAGGAATGGGGGAGCATGTGTCCCCTGCTGAAAAGCAATCAAACACAAAGAATACCAGACTGACAGTTCATAAGTTGGTCACATTTGCTGTTGCAGGATTCTATTCCGAGATGTCGCAATTATAGGACAGCCTTGTTAGTTTCTGGCCAACAATACCTCAGGGTGTCCAAACATTGTGAAGCTTATGTTCTCTTGGAGCCCTCACCCGTGTGTACACAAAACTTCCTTGATGGTGCACGTGTTCCCCTCTACATACTGTACACACAATGTTCTTGTAGGGGTGACATCTTGCATAATACAACTTGACAAAGTGTGGTGGAAGTCAGCTAGGGCCAATACACTCAAATGAGTCTCAGTTGGCAAAAATCACTAATAAATCACAAATGGTTTATTTTATAAAGGTGCAGGCAGTGTACTGAAGTGTAGTTGTGAGGACAGTGAGGACTCAGCTCTGGCACACATTTGTCAACTGGGCACGTGTGCGCTCAAGATTAACAAAGCAAATTAACAACTAATAAGTTAACTAAAGAAACACACGTCCGGATATTCCCTGCCGTCAGCCTATCAGATGTACACAATGGCCTGTGCCCACTGTGTTTTGAAGACAAGAACATTACAAAATCACATTATCTTCCTGGAAAGAGTGTGGTCTAATGTCCCCCTTTTTCTTCTTCTTCAACATATTGTACGTGGTTACAAGTACACCCGGTTCTGACAACATTCTGTTGGATTACTGTGTATGCATATCATCTATCAAGATATTACATAGGCTTGGACAGGAAACAGACAAGCTTGCTGACAGACTCAGATAAAGTGTCTTGACAGACTAAATCAATCTAGCTTGACTGAAGAGGAAGCAGTAAACTCACATTGTCAAATGCTAGTTGAATGGTCACATTGTAAAAATTACTAAAAGTGTGCATTTGATTTAAATTGCTTGCCATGCCCGGCTAAAAGATGCATATTAGAAGTTTTTGTTTGCATTATATATGAAGATATGGACAATATGACATGACATACTTTATAATATCACTGGTAAAGGGTTATTTCAGCTAAGTAAGTTCATTCCAAACTATTCACACTGACACAACTGTGTTTTTTGGTATGAGCTATCAAGTAAGCTGTTTAGACTTACTTGACACTTAGTTTTGCATTGAAGGGGATATCTGTGGCTTTATGACAAGCCCAGACTTGTATTGCAAATCCACAAGTGTCAGAGTCAAATGGCGAAATCAAAATAATACTATTAAATCAATACGATTGTACAATCACTGGTAGAAAGTTGTAAAATTGTGGATAATGGAGATCAGCTCCATTATCCACAATTTGACAACTTAGATTTTAGATTAGTTTTAGATTATCCCTGAGTTTTAAGGAGCCAAAAACAGACAGAACATTTCACATGATGAATAATTTCTTTTCGGCCTAATCCTTCAACTATAGACAGATTATAGATTCAAAGCTCAAGCAATTTTCCTAAGGCCTTAGGAAACTGTTTTTACATATAATTAAGTTATATTTTGAGGACATTTCTGTGACATCTCTGCTTAAGACTGGATTTACCATTTCACATTTCACACAGCTTTTGTATTTATAGATTGACCTTGGTGAGAAAACCTGTCAAATGGTAATTTCCAATGGGTAAACATTTTCATACCCATTACGACTTGTCTATCAGGTTTTGTTAAACTCCTCTGGCAAAAGGAAATCCCTCAGACCAAGTGATATTTACCTTCAGTGAAGAGCACACTGAGTTGACACGTTCCTTTGACTGTGTTTGAGTGATGACTGAAAATGCTCTGCCATTTCATGTGATCATCCCCAGTTTGTCACAAGGAGTGGAGCAGAGGTATTTACACATAAACACAGAGCTGGCCTTTTGGTGGAGGGTTGTGTAGAAACCCATTTGACCCCAATTCCTCTAACATCACCCCAGGCATCAAGTCACTCTAGTCAGATTTGGTTTTAAGCTTTTGTGGCCTTGGCCGGGGTGTGGCTTTAGTAAACTGATATAGGTTTATATGTAGGCTAGGGGGTTTCCAGTGCCAGCTTTGAGCATTTGACTGACACAGTAGAGGGCAAACACAAGAAAACCTTGTGTGTTGCCAAGATGTTCTCGCAGACAATCATTTAGTTATGTGTGTGTGGGGGTTCAGCATGGCCTTTTCGGCCATGCAAAATATATGCTTGCAGGCATTCACGGCCCACGCCCAACCAACCAGCATGTTCATAGCAGCCTTCTGGTGCATTCTGGTCAACTGGGCGAAAATGTTGTGTCCTCGTTCCAGTGTTTCACCAGTTCAATTGATTAAAACTACTGCGCCTTTAGGTGAAAACCTAATTTTGCGGCTTCATTTTGCCCAAAACATCTATAGAGAGAGGAAGCGCTGATGTCCCAGAACTGCCTTTCCAGTACACACACACACACACACTTTCTCTACACTTAGCAGATATATAGCATATTGGTCAACATATATGATTTTTTTGTTCCACCAGTTATTATCAACTTCACACAATTATGTAAGAGCATCACTCCCATTGTGTACTTATAGTAATACTGCACGAGTGTCAATTATTCAGACCGGTAAGGGAAGTCACAGCTTCTCTTAGTTTGTTTCGCTGATATTTCCGGCTCGGGTTTGTGTGTCAATAGGGCAGGTCAGTTAGATAATGCAGTCAAAGGCAATCTAACCAGTAGTGTTAAGGGACAGCTTTGGCATGTCTTGGTGAAGGGATCTACCTGTCAGAAGAGCGTAGTGATAGATTACTTAGGGAAGGCGCAGGTGTTTTTGTCAGTCAATCTTTCCTCCACAGGTCTTTCAATAGTGCATTAGAGCTGCAGAGACATGTTTCTGGTACTCTGGAGAAGGTCCGTGATAAAATGTTTTTTCCCCCCCGTTACAACTTGAAGAGACATGCTTACTTAGATTCTACACAGCAACACTTTGTAACACATTACATCCAGGAATAGGGAATATATTAGGAAATGGGTGAATTGCGTAAACTACAGGATCCCCCATAAATAGGGAAATATGGTTGTTATGCAATAGGAGTTGTTATGCAAAATTATTTTGTAATGCAGGGTATTTTAATAGCAAGCACAGTCCTGTGACTATTTCAGAAACACTCAGCAAAGTGAAACAAACTTTTTGTCGGTTCTTTGCTAATATGGATGAAAAGAAATGTTATTTTGTAGTCAGGTGGAACTTGTAATGTAAGAAATCATCACCTTATATCAAAGCCATATAAACAATATGATAGGGCTGCTGAGAAAAAACTATTCATATTCTACAAAAATACCCTTTGGTTTAATTCGTTTAAAACACCAAATTAGTGTACTGCAATTTAAATGTATTCCCTTAACAATATATGTTAACTCCTGTACTCTCAAAAGGCTTGTTGGAGCCAATTTGTTATAAAATAGGCCTAGCTAGGTGACGGCCAAAGTAATCATCTGATGTACTGTTTTGGATATTCAACAACGTTGAAGTTTAAAGTTTAAACACATGAGTGGGAAGCATTTCTGTGTGGTGAATGTGGTATAGCTCACACATTTCAGGAGTGGACATGAGACATTTACTTATATAGTTGGCAGCACAAAGACTTGCCATGTTGTTCTGAGTAGCCAGTTTAAAAGAAAACAATTACATCAGTAGTGTTTACAGTGCCTGCAATGCATTCAGTGGAAACTATTTTTGGCCACCAACATGAAGGGGTGTCTTAAAAAGATAATATTATTTATGCCACTGCCTCTTCCTTAGTATGAGTCACAGGCCTGACCTATGATTAATAAACAGTGAACTTTACATAGATGTTAAAAAATTAACCACTCAGTGTAGTGAATAAGACCACAAGCTAGATAGCTGGATGGAATTCTTAAACAGATCTTTATTGTTCTTTAAATATTCATTTACATACTGTCACACAAGCTGTGGCAGTCATCTTACCCTTTTCTCCACTCATTATGTCTTGTTCATCACATACTGTATACATAACCCTCCAACATCTCCCTTCCCCTACATACTTTATCCATCTTCACTTTTTCTATCATTTGGTGCAAGGAACCACATTAGCATACTTAAATTATTCAAGTATTATTGTAATTAAGTAGCTATCTTGTGATATCATCCATGCATCAACAATCCACCACTAATCCCAAAACACATCGCTTTGACCTTCATTTTCATTTCCTCTCAAGCCATCAGACACCATTTTCTCATTTCCATCTAACCTTCTTGAATATTTATGCCAACTTCCACCTTCTTTTTGGATCTGCAACCCTTCAATAGGCATTCTGCTGCCTACTAGGTGTGAACAACTAAAGCTCCATGCAAGATGCTACATCAAACGGTGATCCGTGTTTCATAAACCAACATGGCTCAGATCGAAGTTGTCGTACTTTTGACACAGATTAATTAATTGTGTCTACTCTGTCTTTGTTTGTTCAACAGACAGACAATCTCATAACAACTTGAATGTGATTGTAAATTAATTCCTATGGGGGAAAAAAATATCTGGGTTTTATCATCTGTCAATAAAAGGAATGTACATAAATAAGACTTGTCCTGCAGGAAATCGAAATACATCAGAGATTTCATAGCTTTATGTTTAACATGTCAACATTTTAAGGTTCCCTCGCTGTCCATCCACCTCAGCATGCGCAAAGGCTTCAAATAACTTTGGCGAGTTGCTAACAACAGTGCTGCTTCAAAAATAAAATAGAAAACAGAAGAGCTACAGTAAAATTAAATGATAATATCAAAATGTAAATAAACCTCAGGGAAAAAAAAACAAAACAAAAAAACAACTAAAATAACGCTTAAATATCGAATTAACAGTAAACAGAATTTTGATGCATAAGCTCAACATCAACAAACAAACACACACACACATATATTTGTGTAAATATGTTTGCTAGTTGTTATTCTTCCCTTCTGTAGCAATTGGGAGCTGCTTCAGTCTCTCCAGAACTCCAGTCTTATGCACTAGGGATGGAGAGGTGAGGTAAATAGCTGCCGATGTGGACAGTAACACCGAACACTGTTGTGATAACAAACATAAATACAAGTCCCGGTCGGACACAGGGGCCCCACCCCGGCGAATCGCTTCTCCGCCTTTCATTACTACGTCTTCTTTGGCGTATGTACTTATGTACAAGGATGAAGAAAAAACATCCACTTTGTGGCGTCCATTTTGGTTTCCCGCCGCCTGGCTTCACACCATGGTCTCTTTCCTCTTCCCTAAGGAGCAGAGGGACCGCTTGTCCTTTTTGGGCTTGTGTGTCGTGGGCGAGGAGAGGGGGGACGTAGAGGACGCCGTGGACGACAGCGAGGCCGTGGAGGAGCGGGAGGAAGGGGACGAGGGGCTGGGGCTGGGGAGGCCGTCCGAGCAGGGCGAGGCGGGGGCGGACCGGCTGGTCGGCCGCGGGCGGTTCTCGTCCGCCTCCTCCATGTGGACGATGGCCGAGGCAGAGGAGGGCCGGCGCCGGAGGGAGTGGGCGTCCGCCGCGGCGGGCGGCGCCGGCTCGGGGAGCGGCCGGTGGACGGAGATGGCGCTGCGGAGGCAGTTGAGCCACTGCTGCTTGTGGAAGATGTCGTTGACCTGCAGCGTGTGAGACTGGCCGTGGCTGGCGTCCTGGAAGCGCACGCGGAAGATGTTCTTGGCTGGGGAGGCAGCACAAACAACATTATTAGCACCACTTCACCCATCACCCTGATGATCCCACATCTTTAAAAGACAGTCCTCCATTTTGCTGTAGTGCCCCCAGAGCCCCCAATGTCCTGTGTCTTAACCCCCCTGTCGCCCTGGAGACAAAATGACCCGCCTCCTGGTTCAACCCTAGGAAAACAGGAGGGTTAATGCTAAATAACAATAAAATAATTAGGAATTGGGAGGATTAAATCTCTAACCTAACCCTAACCCTAGGGTGACAGGAGGGTTAAACTACAGACCGTTTATGGGGAGGGGTAGAGAGCACTTGAATGCAGTAGGGGGAGGAGCAAAACCATTATTTTTTAATGCTGGTTTCAACCATAAATCGAGGAGTGTCCCTTTAAAGGCCCTTTACAAAGTGTCCCTTTGCGAAGCGCGGCAGGGTCCGAGGCCCACCTTTGTCTGCGTTGCTGAAGGCCCCCCTGAAGGAGCCGCCCATGCGCACGTCCCCGTCCTGCAGGTCCTCCAGCAGCAGGTGCTGCACGGGGATGGGCTGCCGGTACACCTGGTAGCACTGGCGCTCGTTGCGGGTCACGTGTCTGGTCAGCACCAGCAGCTCGGTGAACAGGAACACATGCAGCTTCTGGGGGGAGGGGCAGAAGACACTCAGTCACCATTATCCTAGTAGGAGTCACTGACTGTAGCTTTAAGTCACTTAAAGACACATCTTGTACAGATGCAATATAGTGTTGTCGTTCATTTATTCTATTTTATAATACACAATATATATATACCGTATGCTAAACTGTATACAAAATATGTATTTATAATCACAGACAAAAGGAGGGTCATTTATACACATTATGCATATGTATATAAAGCTACATTGAATTACTTACAGAAAATCACTATGTGGTAGATAGCTATGGGAACAGTTCAGTTAAGGCTGTGCGTGCGTGTGCATGCGTGTGTGTGCATGCGTGTGCATGCGTGCGTGTGCATGCGTGCGTGTGCATGCGTGTGCATGCGTGCGTG